>RJWJ010004929.1:0-71845 GCA_004363605.1 Indri indri
AAAAAAATATATGCTATAGTGTTCCTAAAAATATGATTTAGTGATAATACATCTTCCAGAGAGCTTCTGTATGTCTCTCCTAGTCCATGTGTGCACCCCACCCTCTGATCACAGTCCTGAAGCCTGACCTATATTATAGGACAACTTAAAAGACTCCTATGCCTTCTTGTTTTAGTTAGGTTCAATCAATGGGAACCTCAGAGGGAGACAGGATGGAATAAGCATGGTAATATCAGGGTACTTATTCTTCTGAGTTCATCCATGACCCAACACGATGTGCTGGTTTTGTCCCTTGGCTGAACATCACTGCTTCTCCCAGGGATTTTTACAGTACTTGTCCTGCTAGGTTCTGGTACAAGTCCTTCCCATTTTCCTTTCAGGCCCAAGGATAATAATAGCTCCTTTTGCTTCTAATTCTATGTATTGTTCTATCCTCTACTGTCTACTACTTTGTATCTAAAAAACATGTAATTTCAAATTAATCAAAAAATGGAAAAAATCCGTCATAATTAAAACACAGATTACCAATATATCCACATTGGATCTTATGGTTATTTGTCCATAAAAGATTTCAACCACATTATCACTACAATTTCATGTACATTATTATAAGAAGAAGCTGTGGTTTTTCTCTTTTATGTATTATTAATAACATTGATTACAAAATATTATTTATGATATCAAAATGCTAGTGTAAATAGCCAGAAAATGGATGTGCCATTCAAAAATAGTATGTGCCATTCAAAAATAGTAATCACATTAAAATTTGCATTTAATATTTTACTGCTTATTGTAAATATATACTTTAGAAAATTTATGGAAAACAAACTCTAGAAAAGTATATGAATAGAATAAGAATTATTCATTTTTCCATTACTTTAAGATAACCCATTTATTTATGTATATCTTTCAGCAATCTTCTCTGCATGCTAAAAAAAAAAAATCTGTAGATATAATTGATAGAGATTTTATAAAATTGCATTCATTCTTAACATAACATTTTATAAACTGATTATTTTCATAAATTATATAGCTACCTTCCTTTCTTACTTGATGGAATTAAATTTTTAAATAAAATAATATTTTTGATTAGGTAGTTTATCATAATGGCTATAACTCTAAAATATAGAAAAGTACATTGTTTTAGAGCCTGGTGCTATTCATCAAGATGTTTGGCTCTCTTCCTTCTAAGAACATGGGGTAACTGCATTTTCTCACTTCCTTAAGTGGTAGGCATGGCCATGTTATTTGCTTTGTCTTATGAAATAGGTATATACATGTATGAATAGATATATTGTCATTTCCATGAAGAAGCATGTAATTGCTGGTTTTAGTCTTTCCGAGTCTCTCTCTCCTGTTGCAAACATTCTCCCAGTTTCTCTGGATTTGTCTGTTCTGAACATTCCACAGATACTGAATCACACAACATGTAACCTTTTATACCTGGCTTCTTTTACTTAGCATAGCATTTTAAAGATTCCTCCATATTGTACCCTATTCCTCCCTCCCCGTTTTTGACTCTCCATCAGTGATCCAGATTTCTAGAATATTTTTTTCTAAGAACATTGCTCTTTCTTTTATTTATTAGAATTTTGATTAAAACAAAATAATAAAATTCTTAATATGCTATATATTTTGAATGAGTTTCCTTCCATTTCATATATCTATCTGCCTTTCTAGAAGTAGAAATGTTTTAAAGGCAAATGTATAAGTACTTCTCCAGCTGATCATTATCTAACCAAAAAGTAAGTGTTAACTCAGCGACAGCATTGGAGATTAAAGGGAAATGCAAATCTGTTTCTTTTAGCTGTTGTAATACATTCTCCTAAATGTTTTACAAAATATATTAGCTATTTAAGGACTTATCCACCTTTTGTGACTCAATGTGAAAGAAAATGTGAACCATACAAAATTTTAAATTTTAAACAGTTGTGTTCTAAGAACAAAACACAATAAAAATCTTCATTTTGATAATTGATACAGTTTTAGAAAATTTCCATCAAATTTTCATTATGTAAACCTCTTTTCCTTTCATAAATAGAAATGAACTATATCTTGAAGTCTTAGAATCAAAATGTACAACTTTTTACTTTAACATATGTGAAGTTCTAAGACTCAAGTCAGCAATGAAAAAGTTACAGATGAATTCTTCACCCTGGTTATCACTGACAAAAAAGATTAAATAAATACATTCGATTTTTTTCTTTCTCCTAAAGTGTAAGCTAGCTACAAAAACAGAATAAGGCTTTAGATTTCTTTTTTGTACTGTATTGCAAAACGCTTATCTAATGTAAATTGATATTTAGCAACTTTTTTCTCATTCCTGTGAGGATTTTGCACTTTTAAAAATCAATTCCTCTTTCAACAGCCCTGAAGTTAGTTTGTCTCTACAAATTTTCTCTGCTAAAAATGTATTTATTCCCCTCATGCCTGCTATGTTACTACTTCTCTCCTACCTGTCACTCTACTTCCTTGCACGCTCATGGATTCTTCAATATCATGATCATGAATTCAACCCCCTAGTTATTAATCATTGTGGAATCTCAATTTAAAAAAAATAATTTTTGTTTTTAAATGAAAGGTTAAGCTATAAAACAAATTTGACATATAAAGCGCGAATGTAAGGAGGACCTAATATGAGATATTTTTTATGGCTCAAGGTGTTCCAGCCTTGTCTTTCACTATTAGTGCATGGTTACTTACAGAAGTTTTTTTTCAAATCTAAGAGGCAGTGATGGATTTATTATTAGAATACAGCAATGTGTTCACAGTATCATTGTTTTCTATGAATGAAAATAATATATAAATTAATTTTATGTGTCAACTTGTCTAGGCTATAGTACTCAGTTATTTAATTGAATACAATTCTAGGTGTTGCTGTGAAGATATTTTGTAAATGTAGTTATCATCTAGAGTACATTGACTTTAAGGCAAAGACATCACTCCCGATAACCTGGGTGGGTCTCCAATCAGTTAAAGGCTTTAAGAACAAAAGCTAATGTTTCCTGCAAAAGAAATTTTGCCTCAAGAATATGACATCAACTCCTGCCTGAGTTCCCAGCCTGCATGTGTTCCCTATAAATTTCCGAATTGTCAGCCCTCACAAATGTGTGAGCCAATTCCTTAAAACAAATCTTTTAATGTGTTTTAATGTGTTTGTAGATACTTTCATGTATATATACATATTCACAATATGAAGTATCACATATTACATTTTAAATATATAATACTTTGTATAGAACTATATGTATATATAATTCTTTTTATGCATAAATATAAATTTTTATACTTTATGTATATTTATAATGATAATAATAAATATTTTTGTATATTTATAAAGTGTTACAAATATAAAATACTACATATTTATGTTTCACATATATGTATACATATATATAATCTATTGATTGTGTTTCTCTGGAGAGCCCTGACTGATGAAATCACCACCTCTTTCTTCTCCAACTTCTCCTCTCTCTCCATTTCTTCTCTCTTCTCTCCCTTTCTGTGCAATTGTGTGTGTGCTGGCCAAAGTGATTGTTGGGATTTGGTTAAAGGGAAGATAATTTAGGAACATATTTACTTTAGTTCAGTGGGGTTATATTTATGTGGTTTTGCAGTGATTTCCCTCTAGACTTAAGGTACCGATAGCCACTCCAGGGTAATATCATCCCCCAAGGAACACTTCTTTTGCCCATTGTGTTGGCAATGTGAATAAATGTGGAGGGCAGGAGGTTACATCACAGTGTGAACAGCCCCCCAAGACCTGTCTCTTGGAATAATGTGAGGAGCAGAGGAGAAAACAAGTTTGAAAGAATGACACAAGAAACTAACTTTTTGGAAAATTCTTACATATTTACAGCTGACATAAAACATTATCTTAACAAGAGGTTTTTCTCTAAATTAAAAAAAGAAAAACAAAAATTAAGATGAATGAATATGAAAGAATATAATTGAATAGCAAGAAATAAATTGGAACATAATTTACATAAATTGTCAATAATAAGAAATACATTTTGAATGACTAAGATGAAGAGTGAAATTTCTTTCTATCCTCTTTGTAGAATATATTTTAAAATTGTCACATGACGAGATAATCCAATAGTTTGCAGCAAAAAAAAGTAAAAAAATAAAATTATAGCATTGTCCCAGAAAGTTAATTAATGAAAGTTTTATTTTTATAGATTTTGAGGTCGCAGTATTTGCAAGCTTTTTGATAATGTATAAAATTCCTCTAAACCTTTCAGATCCAATCATACTCCCTATAGAAAACAGAACGAGTCACTTTTTGAGAAAACCTACCTAAAAATGGAAAAGACCCTGGGCTACACTTTAAAGATTCCCAATATCTTTTTGGGGGGTGGGGGTGGCAGGAAGACTCGCATCATATTCTTATCCTAAGCAGACTTGCAGTTTTATATTTTAACATAATTTTATATCAGTACAGTTAACTATTATTTGGTTACTGTAGAAAACTAAGTTTTACTGTTCCAAGAGCCTTTAGAGACCATCTAGCAATATTCTATGTTAGTGACAAAAATATTTAGACTTGGAGTTTCTAAGGAATTAAAGATCACATGTTTGAGGCAGAGTTACAACGAGAATGCAATATTCAGTCATCTTGCCATCACACTGTTCTGGTAGCAATATAATTCTTCTATTAAGGTTAATTATTTATGTTTAAAAATTGTTATCAGTGGCAGTAATTTACATACATGCATTATCAATGTAAATATTCAACAAGTACATTTACATATATGATTTGCAGATTTATCTAGCACAATAACGAAACATATTTATTTGTACAATATTTTCATCAACATAGTTATACATATTCAACAGTCCTTAAATCCTTGTCACCATATCCATAAAATTTTGAAAATTTGACCTTAATTTATGGAATCAAGTTAATAGTATTATGGACCATGGGAAAGAACACTCAGTATAATATTAGGAGAAAATAAAAAAGGATTTTTTTGAAAACAGAGATATTATCAAATATTATCATCTCTTCATATATTGTTTTGAATGTGATGTGAGAGCTTAAATTACTAAATAAATTTGGAGCACTTATATATGTCAAAGGTTACTACAAGGTTAAAAACTTTATATCCTGCAATATTAAATAAATGTGGACAAACTTTCATCACAATCTTAAGTATGGCAATGTAACAAATACAAACTCTAATTTATTGAAATGTTCAGCAATATAGAAAATTAAATACACCGTTTTGACTACACAACATGCAACTGCCAGATTCATTTGTCTTTTATAACTAGGTTGACTCAATAATGTGTGATTCAGTTTGAGAGGAATATGGCCCGGTTGTTGACTGAGACCTTGTTCATGTGGAAAGATAATGACTATTATCATAATTTAATTCTAATTTCAAAACTACTAAGGAGGCAGGAAATAGGTTAAAAATCATTCAAGAGGGTTGAAAAATATTTTGGAAAATGTAGCATAAAGCAATTATAGTAATAAACATCTAAATATTTGACAACTGAGTATTTTTTTCTTTGAATTTAAAGAATGTTTATTTTGAGCATGTGAACATTGATTATAAAATCTTTTACTTTAGAAACCTATCTTCTGATGAAGACATAAAGTGAAATCAAGAAACCCTGTAAGTCACCATTTGTTTGGTGACTACATCTACTATTACATTTAGGAAAATAGTCTCAAACTAGTCACGGCTGTATCTTCATAAATGTATTGGTTTAAAATACATTTTTATATCACTATGTAAATTACAATTTTAGTATTACACCTTTTAATAATTAGGATTTTCTTGACGATTTCAAGAATTAGGTAATTTAGATTTAAAATAACTTCAAATTACTATTTTGTGTGATACATTTTTATGGGTATCATATTTTCCTGTTTGAACACTATAACAATAAATAACATACGTAAAACTGCTCGTTTTTTTGTTTTGTTGAGACAGAATCTTGCTCTGTTGCCAGGGCTAGAGTGCCATGGCATCAGCCTATCTCACAGCAGCTTCAAACTCCTGGGCTCAAGTGATCCTCCTGCCTCAGCCTCCCAAGTAGCTGGGACTACAGGTTGTCTCCACCAAACCCTGCTAATTTTTTGTTTCTATTTTTAGTTGCCCAGCTAATTTTTTCTATTTTTTAGTAGAGACAGGATCTTGCTGTTGCTCAGGCTGGTCTCGAACTCCTGAGCTCAAGCAGTCCTCCCGCCTCAGCTTACCAGAGTCCTAGGATTACAGGAGTGAGCCACCACGCCCAGCCTTATAAAATTGTTCTTTCTGAACAAATTAGTCATCTAGAAATCTAGTGTTACTCATATCTAATGTCCAAGCTTCTATTGTCCTCTTTATTTGGTTTCTAAGTAAGAAGTTTTCTGGGGAAAGAATAAAGATTTCAAATACAGATAAATTAACAATTTCCCAACCTTCATTCTTTTCTTTTAGAGCGTTCCGGCATTTTGCAATTTATTTGTGCCTGATTTACTAATTATATCATTTATTTCTGTCACTATAACTAAACTAACACTAACAACATGTAAAACTCACTTAAAATAGTTTCTGCTAACCCCCTTCCTCAAATTCAAGAAAATGCTATTAATATTATTGTACTTAAAAAGAAAAATGTAGTGCTCCCATTTCTCCAGTTTTAATATAAGTTATTAGTCTTATGATGAAATACAATGGAAATTGAATCAGATATGAAAAAAGTTAGGCAAATAAAATGCTTTAAAATGCGTTTTAAATGTTTGTTAATTTGAATATGTTAGCTTGCATCTTCTCCATAAGTATAATATGAATGTGTGTGCTGGCTTCACATATTAGCAAATGATACTGTGTACAAAGAAGCAACATAGATTTCTGATGTGTTCAATTGATTCCCAAATGAGTTTCAGTGGGTTTTAAACCTATATTTCAGAATATAAAAATACAACACTCTGATTTGTTTTCAGGAACAGCTGAGTGACCAAAAAGATGATATATAAAAAAAAAAAAGCTGATTTTTTTTTTAAGTATAGAGGACAGAAAATACATACCATGATTTTAATAATTCTGGCTGAGGTTGCTTTTCTTCCATATGGTATTTTTATAGTAATATTTTCAGTCAGAACTAAAAAAAAATTGTTGCATTGACAAATGTAAGAATGTTTTATTTCAATCCTATTTCATTGTTTTTAATTTTATGTCTGGTGTATTTTGATAACATTTACTACCTGTGTTAGTATACTTAGACAATTACTAGTGTAAACAGATAAACGTTTATATACCATGGATGAGCGTTCAATATTTTTTAATGATAGAGTGTGCATTCAAAAAGTTTGAAGACCACTATTAATCTTAGGTCGGTTCTCCTCACCTCCTTGCTCTTTGTATTTTATTCACAAAGCCTTCTGTTTGTTACTCAAACCTATGCCTTATTGAGGCCCTTTTTTATGCTCTCTTTCCTCATGGAAGCCTAATTTTTATTTTTCCCACCAAGAACATAAGCCTGTAAGACAGCAAATCTGACTGTTCATCACTAAATTCCTAGGATCTAGCACACTGCTCTGTGCATATTAAAAGTAAATATATCTTCTTCAATGAATTACTTCTTGTTTAAAGTTTTATGTATATATGTAATATGTGTGTGTATATATTTTTTTAGCAAAAGAATGATAATAGAATAGTGACACTTTAGAAGACAGAAGTACATATACTTTATAGTTATTTCGTTACCATTACCAGAGACATTTAGCATTAATGTAGTGCTTTTCATACATTAGCTAATACTCAAACAGCTCTAAAGGGCACTTTCAGGAAGTGCCATTTAAAGAAAACAGAAAAAGAGAAGTTAGCAATTTGCCAAGGGTCAAAGATTTGTTCAACAGGAATCCTTTCCAAAAGACCCCAGACTTTATGTTTCTTATTTCTGTGACTAGAACTAAAAGTTAAATTGATTCAATTCCATGAAGAAGGATGAAACTAACTCATAAAATTATAGAGCTTGAAGGTCTTCATAGGTTATTTAAGTAATAACCTTTTTCTAAAATAGAATTGAAACCAAATATGCTCATCCAGGGAAGTAAACTTTGAATATATCCTTGCAGAATAACTCTAGAAGTTTTCATACAAATTTGAAAACAGAACCAAAGTTATATTTCAAATAATTATTTTGTCAGAGGATGATTTATGATAATTTCCTAGGAAACTAAGAAAAAATATTTCCTAAATTATGCAGATGGATTAGTTCATCTGATACTTCTGATTTTATCACATGAAATAATTTTGTAAAATTTTTTCTACACGTTAAATATTTTATCTCTTCAGTTGAGCTTACTTCCTCCATTCATTTTCTTATACTAGAGCATCAAAATATTATTATTCTACAGAGAATTCATTAACTACATTAAATGCAATGATCATTTCTCTATTTGTATTAAAATTGGTCTTATAATCTTATGCTAAGACAGTCCCAAGACCGCTAGTTACATTTAATAATTTCTCCTTATGTCTAGCCACATCATCAGATTCAGTCAATTCTTACCTGTTCTTGTATTTCCTAATTTCTATGAAAATGAGTGAGAGTCCTGACAGAAGAAATCTGATGGACAATGATCATGTAATGAAGAAATCAAAATCCCTTCCAGAAGAATGAAGAAGGGTTCATAACTGGATTATAAAAACAAAGGGTAGGAAAACACAAGATCATGTGACAGAGGTGGCTGGACAAGAATGAGATTACTCAGGGAATGGGGGATTATATTAAAGTTATCTGTCCTAATACAATCCATTAAAGGATTTTATGCATTTCAAATTGTCTCCTCATGCTGAAATGTAGACAATGTATTAATACTAGAAGGAGCTCACAAAAACTAAGATGACATCAACTTGGAAGCCAGTGTGTAACTTCAGGAGATGGTGATACTTCGTCTAGGGTGGTAGTGGCAAAGACTAAGAAAAAAAATGGATGTCCTAAAGAGACATGTAAGAAATAGCATTGACAGGCCATGATGAGAGATAAACTTGAGTGTGAGAGTTTGTGAGATATAAAAGAAGGAATACTGAGTTACAGATTGCACAACAGGATGACCAGTGATGGATTTACACAGAATTTATAAACTTATTGAAAGATCAAATTGGTGTTGCAGAGGGATTTCATGATGCTCCCTTTGAACATTTTATTTGTGAGATGACTTTGAGATATCCTAGTGAAAATATCCATAATAAATTAACAGTGTTACATGTGAGTGGTAATCTAAGCTAAAGAGACAAATTTGAATGTCAAAGAGCATAAATGATCATGAACAAGACAAAAACTATTAATCACTAATGTATAAAAATTCCATTGTTTCCCTCTCACTGTTTCTGTTCCCTCCCCTATACCTTCTGCACTCTACATGAGGTTTATACCAGTCACCAGTTCATTTCCATTCTTTAGCCACTCTGGGGACTTTCTCGGCTATGTATGTCACATTCAGTTGAAGTTTGTAGGCTTTAAAAAAGGAGAACCTGGAGACTAGATTGAAGAAAATAAATCTTCAAGTAGAAAAAACAAAGTTAATGAATGACAGAAGCATGTGGTCAAGAGGTAATAATGCATGTGTACAGTATTTAGGCAAAAAAAAAAAAAAAAAAAAAAAAAAAAAAAAAAAAAAAAAAAAAAAAAAAAAAAAAAAAAAAAAAAAAAAAAAAAAAAAAAAAAAAAAAAAAAAAAGGCCCTAGGGAGGTAAAGAAAGGTGTAAAGAAAATAAATGAGGGAGGTAGATGATGTTAAGAAATGTTACTTGGATTAACATCTTAAATGTTTGAAAATTATTACATATAATTATAATTATTGTAGGCAACTAACATTATTTTGAAGTAATGTTTGTATTTGTTTCTAAACTGCGTCTTTGAAAATGGCACTCTTCTTTGATTAGAACAAATTCTCAAACGCTTCGGGAGAGTTTTTGATGACTTTATTCTAAAAGATTGTCTTGTGCATAAGACCTGAGCCTTTTGAGAGGTTTTGCTCTCTCTAGACACAGAGTCAAAGCTGTGTTGGGGGCTTACAGCCTCAAATATTGCCTTACTTGGTGTGTTTGTTCTTTTGGACTGCTATAACAAAATGCCATAAACTGGAGAGCTTACAAACAGGAGAAATTTATTTCTCACAGTTCTGGAAGCTGGGGAGTCCATGATCCAGGCAGATTCGGTATCCATCAAGAGCTCACTTTGTGGCTTACAGACAGTACCTTCTCACTGTGTTCTCACACAGTGGAAGGGGTGTGGAAGATCTCTCTTGAGCTTCTTTTATGAGGGCAGTAATTTTACTCATGAAGGCCTTCCCCCATGACCCAGTCACCTCCCAAAGCCCCACCTCCTATTACCATCACCTTGGAAATATGGATCTCAATATATCAGTTTTGAGGGGACTTAAGCATTCAGACCATAGCACTTGATAAAAGATTCAGTTACCAAGTCTCCATAAAAAGTACCTTGGAGGTGAAATAAATTGGATTAACAGATTTGTCCTTTTACTGAGAAATGAAAAGTCATAAATTATTTAAATGAAAATCACATTAGACTACAACTCTTTTAATAATCATTCTCTCATTAAGCAATATTGTTCCTTTGAACATGGTTTCTAACGTCTCTCTCTGCTTTAGTTTCCTAATATATAAATAGAGACCACATCCTTTTAACATTTCTATTCCTCAGATTTGGGGAAAAGATAAAGCGTAGTAACACTATTTAACACTATTTCCTTTCTGTTATTGATGGAGAGTATTTTGGAATGTTATTAAAAAACATCTGTCAAAGAATTATGCTATGCAAGCTAGAATGATATTCTAGAACACTATTTTAATCTGTCATTAGTTTCTAGTCCATTGAAATATTTAACATAGAACTATAAACTTAAAGTGAACTGATGAAATATATTTCTGTAAATAATTTTACCATTTGTTATGAAGGAGGTACAATTGTTGATAATTTTCCCAAGTTTGTGCAATTTTTCTTTTTCTGAGTCTCATATGATACAAACCATTTATGGTTTCCAAAAAAATACAAGGACAGAGAAAATGGAAGGGAAACAATAGAGTTAGCACTTACTTGATCTTATGTATATTTGATTACCGATTGATTAAATCATACCCTTAACAATATGTTTTTAGCACTCTTTATAATTTATGTTGGATATGTGGGTATAGGTCTATCTATGTGAGTTCTTCCATTGATAAAACTTCTGCTTTACAACTTTTTCTTGATTTTCCACAACCTTAATAACAATGGTATGAATATACTATCAGTGGTAATAATGATAAGACGTACCTACCTATGAATTGTAATGAAGTTACAATCAAGGCACACAATTTCCAGTAAGTACCAGTTCATTTTATTTTATGCTAAGTATAATGTGGTATTAAGAAATCAAGAGTATATCTATTAAATCATCCATTGATATATAAATGTTTAACACTAAAGATTCTAAGGTTCAAATACACCCCTAAAATGTAAATATTTATAATAATAATAATAACAGAATGTCATAATTGATGCAAGAGATTAAAGGAGGCATCTAATTCAGAGCCATCCCTTATTTTTTTTAAATACATTTAATAATCTAAAAATCACAAATCACAAAGATAACAAATATCTTCAAATTCTTAAGCAGGAAAAAGGTGTTAAATCTTTATCACCTCATTAATAATACCTGAAATCTCTCATATTTTGCTAGTTCTTCCTTAAACCTAATGAGGCCCATAGAAATTCCAGATTCAGGGATAGCAAGTTTTCCTACATATAAAGTAAAGTCCTTATCTTCAAGCAAAAACAAACAAATAAATAAGCAAAAAAGAAAAAGCATTAAGCAATGTGTTTCTAAGGTAAAACCAGATTACAAACACAATATAAATTATTCTTAGATTTTTGGTTTCCTAATTCATCTGCATTGTTTGTATTCTTCATACACTCCAATATTGTGCTATCCCAAACTAAACAATACATTCAGATTTGATCACTTTTGAATATTAAAAAAGCCTCCAATATAGTCTCCCAAATTCAACTAAGTATTCATTGAAATCAACCTAATTTGCTTTTGTCTAGTCTTTGCTACTCCAATATCTAGTATTGTAAATTATTCAGTTTCAACTGTTGTTATATAAGTTCATAAATTGATTTTTCCCTTATGGGAGAGATGGATAATATATAGTCGATACTGAGCTTTATTTCTTCAGAAATGTTAAAGAAATATGGAAAAACAGATGGATCTAAATTTTTCTAATGCAAGACATGTTCTAAATAAAAATAGACTTAGGAGTGCTCTCTGTTAAAAAATAATTTCCAGAAATAGTTTTAAAAATCAGTATTATTGGGTTATTCCAGCTATGTTTATTTTTATTAGACAAGCTGTCTACCTGTCATATTTTATCTTACATTTTCTTCTTAATCTCAATAAATATTTTGCATAATTCTTCAATTTCAAATGTTCTCTTTAGTTAATTTAACATATGATCCCATAGATATGACCAAAGGCTTCATATCTTTCTTAATCATACTTATCGAGCTAGTAGAAAATACATTCTCATTTTTAATAAAATATAATTATTATCAAAACATATTCTCCTTAATTTACTTTCCCAAAGGGTAATATTAAAAACTGGCTGTAAACCTGTGTAGGTCTCCTAGAGGTAGAATTAATTTATGTAAACTAAGAAATGAAAAAAAAATAACACTCTCTGGCATTATCTGTCTGAAAATAGCACAGGGAAAAAAACTGTGATAACATTGAGGGATCTGATCTTTGCTCTCTGATGTAGAAACTCCAGACTTCCCTTTTCTCTGTTATGATAACTGTGATGTCTAGGATTGTGGCTACTCTGCCACCCTGCTTCCCTGAGCTACTTTGACAAATCAAGAATGCGATTGTTAGATAAAATACGAAACATCCAGTTAGATTTGATTTTCAAAGGGCAACAGCAACAATAATATCAGTAGAAATACATCCCCAATATTATATGGGACGTATTTATACTAAAAACAATATTCATTGTTTACCTCAAATTCAAATTTAATTGGCTGTCTTTTATTTTTATTTGCTAAATCTGGCCACTATAATCAAGGGTCCTTGATAACACATAACAAGACATGTAGCATAAACAAAAAATAAATTGACCTATTTAAATCGTTGAGATTATTGCAGTAAAACCTAGCTAATTCAGACATATATACCTACCTATAATCAAACATCTATTTACATGCCAGAAGACCAATAGTTATACTCAACCAATTATGGGACATTTGAATTTGTATCTTGACACTTCCTTTAAGTTAATAGGTCCAATATGCTTCACATTTAGTTTATAAAATTACCCTAATTTATGTCCATATAACATTCAATCTCTTCAATAATATAACAGAAAATTTAACATTCCTGTTTATTTTTAATTTTAACATACATGTAAATATATGTTTCAGCTTATCATTGTTCATGTTTACAACAATTAAATTGATTTTTGAATTGGCTATATATTGATAAACACATTTCAAAATCTATATTTACTAAGTCACCAGCAAATGGCCATCCCATAAGGAAATTAATGCCCTGTAGCCATCCCTGAAGAAAACCCACCTAATGACAATATTTAAAAGCAATGCCAGAAATATCTATGTAATTATTTCGAAAGCCTACAAGGAGAGAGATGCTGAATGCAGAGAATCACTTTTGTATTTTACCAAATCTTACTTTGTTTAGATACTCACCTTTTTAATATAACCACAGGAAATCTTTCTTCAAAGGGGTAAAAGAAGAATGAAGAAGTGGTTTAAGAGATAGCACGTTTGTATGCTCTGCATGCTTTTTCTTTCTGTTTCACATGAGCGTAATAAGCACGTATCTTTGAAATTTTAGCTAGGTATGATGTCTAAAATTAGTTCACTTAAACTCAGAAAAATTCTATTTGAAAAAAAGGCAAACACAATTTTTCAGTTAGCATATACATAGGCTCTTGCATCAGCGTTGAAATATATCTTATAGCAACTCAGACTGGCAATGATTGATAACATAGAAAATCTAACCTCTATCTATACTCCATAGGTTTTTAATATTCCTTTAAAAATTTTAATAGTTCATTAAAGAGGGAAAAGAAGATGGTTGAACACTAGGAAATAAAAAAAAAAACTACATACTAAAGAGTCTTCAAAAAAACTATGTAACTATTATTAATTATTTTTCTAAGATACAGACTAAAATTTTATAATGGGATACTTGCAAAGACTAAAAATATTGCTTAGAATTAAAGAGGATTTAAAAATAATCAGCAGAATTTTCCTTATTTTATGGAGGAAAAATATTAAACAACATGTTACTGACTTCCTACTGTAAAATTTTTTTCATTTTGAAATTCTAAACTTTGATCACTTGTTCAACAAAAATGTTGAATTCTTTGCTAGGAACCATCTAAGTATGTTTTTTTGAAAAAATAAAATAAAGATGTGTCTTTAGTTTTCATTTTAGTGAAGGAAAATAAAAACAAAATAAAGTATACAAATAAAATATTACTTGACAGATGGTAATCATTGTTAAGGGGAAAAAGTAGAGAAAGAAAAATAAAGTTGTTATCCTCTGCTGAAAAGAAAACCAAGAGCAGCTTTAGAGTGATAATGAAGACCAAGCATTAACTTTTGGATATGATAAATTTGAGCTGCTAATTAGTCATTTATGCAAATGTGTGCAGTAAGAAGATGAATGTATACAACTGGAATTCAGATGAGGGTTGTGGCCCGAAGTTATAATTTTGGGAGTAATTAATATATAGTTGGCAACAAAAGACATGAAACTGGATGATACATCATAAGAAAGTTTTGATGGAGGAAGAAAAAGGTCAAAGTACAAGGATCAAAAGTTTGAGAAATAATGAGAAAACAAGAGAAAATTCTGAAAAGGAGCAATGGAAGAAGAAAGAAGAAAAACAGGAATTACAGGATTTTGAAAGATATCAGAAGAAAGTTTTTGAAGGAGGAAGGAGGGCTAATTGTGTCAAAATTTGCTGAAATGTCAAATAGAGTGGAAGACAAAAATAGGAGAAAAGAATAAGGACAAGAAATAGAAAAAAGTGGCAAATATGATAATATTAATCCAACTATACCAACCATCACTGAACATTGATGGTCTACATACACGAAAAAAATAAAAAAAAATAAAAAAAAAAACCCAGAGATTGTCAGAGTAGATCAAATAGCAACACTCAAATTTAAGTTTTTTAAAAGACACTCACTGTAAATATAAAGATACATATAGATTAAAGTTAAATGGATGTGGAAAAATACTCCATGCTAACACTAATCAAAAGAAAGCAGGAGTAACAATATGAATTTTAGGTAGAGCAGAGTTCAAAGCAAGAAAAAATTATTAAGATGTTAGAGGGGTTTTACAAAATGATAGAGGGTTCAATTCTCCAGGAAGAGATAGCAATCCTTACTGTATATGTATCTAACAACACAGCATCAAAATACATGAGGCAAGACTAGATAGAAATTCAAGGAGAAATAGATGAACCCACTGTAATACTGGATGACTTTGACACCCTTCTTATCATAAATGGACAGATCCAGCAGGTAGATAACCAATAAGGAAATAGTTGAACTCAACAACTACATCAATCAACTGGATATAATTGACATCTATAAATTACAAATCATACAGTATCTGATCTCAGACGTCAGTGGAATTAAGCTAGAAATCAATACTGGAAAGATAACTGAAAAATCCCAAAATGCATTCAGATTAGACATCACATTTGTAAATAACATATGAGTCAAAGGAGAAATATCAAGAGAAGTGAAAAAAATATTTTGAGCTAAATGAAAGTAGAGATACAACTTATTGGATTTGTGAAATACAGTGAAAGTAGTCTTCAGAAGAAAACTTTTAGCATTGAATGCATATATTAGAAAAGAAAAAAATTCTAAATTAATAATCTAATTTTCCGCCTAGGAAAATGAGAAAAGTTCAATCCAAAGTGAGAAGCAAAAAGGAAATACTAAAAATTAGAGCAAAAAATCAATGAAATTAAAATCAAGAAATCAATAGAAACAATCAAACAAAAAGCTGGTTCTCTGAACAGATCAATATAATTGAACAGCTTCTAACCAGGATAAGAAAAAAAGAGGGAAGACAAAAATTACTACTATCCGGTTCCATGGAGATTAGTTGGAAAAAAAAAATACTGTGAACAGCTGTATTCCTGCACACATTTGATAACTTAGATGAAATGGACCAATTCCTTGAAAGACACAATCTGCCAACATTTGCACAAAAAGAAATAGAAAATTTGAATAGACCTGTATCTATTAAAGAAATTGAATCAATAATTAATAACCTTCCAATACAGAAAGTACTGCCCTCAGAGGGGTTCACTTCTGAATTCTAAGCTTTTAAAGAAGAAATTATATCTATTTATCTATAATCTCTTTCAGAAGACAGTAGCAGAGGAAATACTTGCAAATTCATTCTGAGGCCAGCATCCTAATCCCCAAACCAGAAAAAGACATTATAAGAAAAGAAATCTACAAACCAATAGCTTTTATGAAGATAGATGCAAAATTCCTCCACAAAATATTAAGAAATAGAATTTATGGAATTCAACGACATGTAAAAAGAATTATACACCTTGACTAAGTAGAATTTACCCTGAGTATGAATGCTGACTTAACATTTGGAAAATAACTAACATAATCCATCACAGCAAGAGGATAAAAAAAAGAAAAATCTCATAATCATATCAATAGATACAGAAGAAGCATTTGACAAAATACAAAACCCATTCATGATAAAAACTCTCAGTAAACTAGGAATAGAGGGAAACATCCTCAATTTGGTAAAAAATGTAAACAAAAGCCGACAACCTCCTAACAGTGCGAAACTAAAGGCTTTCCCATTAACATCAGGAATAAGGAAAAGATATTTTCTCTCATTACTCCTTTTAAACATCATACTGGAAGTTCTAGTTAATGCAATAAGATAAGAAAATAAAGGTGTACAAATTCAAGAAGAAGTAAAACTGTCTTTGCTCACAGATGACACAATCGTCTATGTAGAAAATTCAAAGAATGAACAAAAATACTCCTCTAGAGCTAATAAGCAATTATAGCAAGGTTGCAAGATACAAAATTAATATACAAAGCCAGTTGCTTTCTTAGGTACCAGCAATGAATAAGTGAAATTTGAAATTGAAAATAAAACATCTTTTATATTAGCATCTAAAAAATTAAACACTTAGGTATAATATAAATCCACTAAAATTACTAAATGTCATATGAGAAAAATAAAACAAACAGACAAAAACTCTGATGAAAGACATTAACTAAATAAAGGGTGGGATATTTCAAGTTTATAAATAGGAATAGTCAATGTTGTCAAGATGCCAGTTCTTCCCAACTTGATCTATAGATTTAATTCAAACCTAATAAAAATCCCTGCAATTTATTTTGTGGATATTGATAAACTTATTGTAACATTTATATGGAGAGGTAAAACAACAAAAATAGCCAATGAAATAGTCTCAAAAAAAAAAAAAGATAGTGTGGTTTTGGTGAAAGATAGGCAAATAGATCAATGAACCAGAAATAGACCCACATAAATATAGGTAACTGATCTTTAACAAAGAAGAAAAGGCCAGAAAATGGAGTAAAGATGGTATTTTCAATAAATGATGCCGGGACATCCGGACATCTGCATGCCAAAAAAAAAAAAAAAAAAAAAAGTCTGTAGGTATATGGGCCTTACACTACTCACAAAAATTAAGTCAAAATGAATCATAGACCTGAAAATTATTTTACTTTATGCAAAACAATAAAATTCCTAGAAGATAACATAGGGGGAAACCAAGATTGCCTTAACTCTGGCCATGTCTTTTTAGATACAGCATCAAAAACATGATCTGTGAAAAAAATTGATAAATTAGATTTCACTGAAATTAAAAACTTCTGCTCTTCAAAAGACAATGTCAAGAAAATCATAAGACAAACCACAGACTCAGAGATAATATCTGCAAAAGATACAACTGACAAAGGACTATTATCCAAAATATTAAAAAGTACTCTTAAAACTTAGCAATAAAAAATTTAAAACATTTTAACATATATTAAATATTTATTATATATAATATGATATATATTTTGATATATTATATATTTACTATTTTTTAAAAAAATTAAATGTAGATCAAAAGCCTTAAGAGACATCTCATGAAAGAAGATATACAGATAAAAAGTAAGCATATGACAAGACGCTCAACAGCATATGTCAACAAGGAAATGAAAATTAAAACAAAAATGAGATGCTGCTACATATCTATTAAAATGGTCAAAATCCAGAACACTAACTATACCAAATGCTGGAGACAATGTGAATTAACAGGAACCTTTATTCACTGCTGATAGGAATGCAAAATAGTACAGACATATTGTAATATTGTCTTATAGATTGGTATAAAACGAAACAAACTCTTAGTATGTAATCCAGCAATCACGCTACTTGGTATCTATCCAAAAGAGCTGAAAACTTATGTCCACATAGAAAACTGCACATGGATGCAGCTTTATTCATAACTGCCAACAATTCGAATCAATCAAGATGTCCTCCAGTAGGTGAATGGATAAAAAAACTGTGGAATACCCAGACAATGGAAATTATTCAATGCTAAAACGAAGCAAGCTATCAAGGTATTATAAGGTAAGGAGGAAAAAATGCAGTACAGGAAGCCAATATGAACAGGCTACATAGTGTATAATTCTGGCTACATGTATGACATTCTGGAAAAGGTAAAACTATGAAGACGATAAAAATATCAGTGGTTGCCTGTGGTTGGGCAGGGGCAAGAAAGAGTGGAAGGATAAACAGGCACAGCACAGGGGATTTTTAGGGCAGTAAAAGTACTCTATGTAAGTGGAAACACATCATACCCTTTTTCAAACCCATAGAATAGAAAATACCAAGAGTGAATCCTCATGTAAACTGTATACTTTTGACAGTTATTATATGTCAATTTAGGTAATGCAATTGCAACAAATGTATTACTCTTATGGAGGATGTTGGTGATGCCCCAACAAACGTTGGCTACACATTTGTGGGTGGGCAGGGGATATATGGGAAATTTCTGTAGCTTCATCTGAATTTTTCTGTGAACTTGAACCTTCTATAAAATTCTTTTCTTAAATAATGTGATAATATATAAAACCATACATCACTTCTGTCAAGTGTTTTATGGAGTTGTTAATCTTTATAATCCCCTAGGAGTAGGCAATTGTTTGGATTGACTATAGTTTTAGGGAAAGGAAAGCTACTCTTCATTTCTTGAAAATATTAATATCAATGCTGATCATATTACTAATGTAAATTAAAAACAGTTGTCAAGTAAAGTTAAAATTTTGACAAGAACTGAGAAATACCTAAAAACTACTTTGCGAATCAACACCTCTCACAATAGGAGTATGAAAAAAAGAATAAAAGAACAATTGAATACAAGAATCCCATTATTGTAAGTTCAGTCTATATAAAATGACCCTTATTGCAGACCCATGATAAAGTTGATTTAGAAAGAGAAAAAAATATATAAATAAATAAGGAGGCAGAAAGGGAGAAAATAAGAGATTTACTAAATAAGTGATTGATGATTGATTCAGGAACCACGTAAGAAAAATTTGTCCTGGCTTTGCTTATCACTTTGAGACAAGAAACAGAAGAATTGAAAGAATGATGAGGTAATTTCATAGCATTTTACTGTCTTGCTAATATTTTTGACAATATTAAAGGAAATTAGAAGCATAACGTGGATAAGAATTTGTCATATAAAAGGAGATAAAATGAAAGTTATCTTTGGGGAAAACATTTTATGGTTTGTAGCAAAATTATTTGTGAAAATGAGAAAAATCACAATGACAAACAAAAAGCCTCAGGAATTATTGCTATCTACTTAGATAATTCCTCTGACTTCCTTTAAAAAAATTTTGTAAAGCCCCATCTAAAAGACATTAAACAGAGACATTTATCATTCAGAACAAATGGAACAGAAACTGAAAACATACTATGTTCTCTTCTTAATTGAGAGTAAAAGTACATTTTTACATAGAATATTTCAGTTGAAATAAAAATTTCATAACTCCCACTTAAATATATGATTTAGTTAAAGTATCAATTCAAATAAAGTAAAAGTAAATATAACTTTATTTGGTTCCTTTGACAAAATAATCTTAAAAAATGTTTACATACTCTAGAACGGATAAACACCTGTAACAGAAATACACTGTTTGGCCTCCTTTTTGTGATCAATGATTTGGAATATCAGGTAGTTTCATAAAAAAAAAAAAAATAAAACCAACCAAATGTTGCATATCATAATTTTTAGAGAATAATGCATACTGCTTAATTAAGCAATTAGTTAAGATCAAGATAAAATAATTTTCCTTATGGTTGTTTGTGTTCTTTTCACATTGCCAGTAACCTGAGTCCTATGCATAGGTACATAGTATTTGAGTCTGCCTTCTGGGACACTTCTAGAAGCAAAGGTAGTAGAGGAAGTTCGGGAGAGAGAATGATAATTTTGAGTATGTATGTTAAAAATAAGATAATTTGAATATTAGGGTTTAGATCATAATCTTCAAAGACAAAATCTGAAATTCTATAATCCAAAAAGTTGAAATCTCAAATGATCAAAATCCCTAACAAGTAAAATCTTTTAAGTCTAAATTTCTAAAATCTAAAATTGCTCATGTCTACAATCCTGAAGATCACAATCCCGAAAGATTAAAATCCCAAGTGTTGAAATCCTGAAATGTAAATGCTGAGGAAGAGCTCAGTACATTTCGATAACATGCAGGACAGTTGCATCATGTTAGCTGCCTCACGTTAGGCAGAATATTACCTTGTTATTGTCTTTTTCTGCATTTGGCAGAGAATTCAGGTGAGTAGATTGGCCATGTGATATGGACACCAACAAAAACTTCAGTTTAAAAATGCATCATTGATTTACATTGGCATTCCTTCCAACTGACGGAATTCTAAGAGCTTTGAATGGATTGAAGAGGAATTTGCCTAAGGAAGCCAGAGAAGTAACTGACTGATTCTAAAATAATTATGTGCAAAGCAGGATGTTCTCCTACACATGCACTGGAATTACTGTTCACCACTGTTGTTTCCAACAAATTTGTGATCTGCATATGAGTGCATACACAATGGAATTCTTTGTACTCAAAATAGCTTAGAAGCATGGCACAAAAAATTCCCAAACATAATAGGAAATGCTCATGTTGGTGTATATAGAATCATAGGAGGATTTCAAAAAGATAAGTGCCATGTAGTAAATAAATGTGAATGTGTTCTTTGAGGAGAGTTATGCCCTTAAAGAAACAAACAAACAAACAAAAGACAGCTATTCTTCACTAAGCATGACTTCAAAAATAGTTAATGATCGTGAAAGTCAGCCAGCTCTTATGGACTACCTCTATGCAATTGCCCATAATTTATCTCTGTAATATACCTTTACATATGGTTGAATTTCTTTTCCCTTTTTCCCTTTTTCACTGTTTTTCTTTTTTATTTCTTTTCTTTTTTTGTCCAATGTCTTATATTGCCAGCATTATTTTTTACAATTTGCTATTCTATGTATTTCATCTTTGTGTAATTTCCAATACTAGAGATACAAATTGTGTAAAGGCTTTTAGATAGTTCTAATTTGTTTTATGCACTATTTGCAAATTTGACAAAAGTACAGTATCACAATGTTGATTTTGTAAGCATTGTGCATGTATGTAAAAATGTTCAAACTTCCTCAATAAATGAAGAGATATCCTCTTTGTACAGCTGAATTTGTGAGAGATAAAATTTCTCTAGATCTCAGTTCTTAGAGTGAACTGTGTGTACAGTGGTGACCCATTTCTATTTTTGATCATTTTCTTGAAAAAACTTAGGTTGTCCATTATGATATCTCAGTTGGCCAAAGTTATACACGTAGGTACACATGATTACCAATTGTAATGATGCGCATATATGTTTCACTTTTTGAACTATATTTTATGAACATAGATCATCTGTTCATAACTGTTATACCCATGTGACTGCCATTAGTATACCTGAATGTTTATGCTTGCAAAAAATGTATGTCATTATTGCCTATTTCATTGTGCAAAATGTCTTATAGGTGTTCTGTTATGTTTTTATATGCTCCTCAAATTCCTTTAAAAATGTAAGTAAACATTTTGAAATAAATTTTTTATTATTTTTTTCCAGAATTATGTTTTGGGGATTTTTATCTTTTGAAATTTCAACATTTGAGATTGTGGCATTTGAGATTGTCTTTCAGGATTGTAATCAGCTCGCTGAAAATTAAGGTGCTAAATTTAGAAAAAAAAACATAGCAGGGCAAAGATAAATGAAGTAGGCAGAGGAAAGTAGTACAAATAAGAATACAAATTCACGAAAAAAGCAAATAAAAACTTAAAAATCTCCAACAAAACTTGTGTATGTACAAAAGATATGAAACAAAGTGCTTAAATTTTCAAGTGTCTTAGGTGCTACAAAAATTTTGCAATAATATCAGATGTTTAGAAAGGAATCCAAAGGGCAAATTTGTAAAATCATTTGCAGTCGATGCAAGCACAATACCCCTCACTTTAATCACAATTGTGAGAGCAGGGATTTTTGATTTCTTATGATTCTGTTCTCAAAACCAAACACATTCCTGGCACATAGTAAGCTCTCAATAACATTACCTGTTAGATAAATAAATTATGTAGAATTTCAATATTACATAAAAGGACAGGTAACTGAGATACCGTTAGTAGATGTGCTAAGACTTCATTTCCAAATTATTGTGTATCAATAAAAGAATATAGAGTGGCTTTCTACAGAGAGGATAAATATAGCATTTAAGTCTGTCTCCAAGGAAAAATAAAGTTATGTTTTTAATTTTGACATGTAGCCAATTTTTTGAGGGTCTCTTGGGCTCAATTATAAAATCTTTCAAAACAAGAAAGGATTTATATTATATCATTACATCATAAATGCATACATATCTAATTTATAAGTAGACATATAATGTTTATATGAATAGAGTAAGAATTTATAATTAATGTAATTTCATACTTATATCATTATAATCTTATTCTTATCATTTTTATATCATGTTCCTTATATAGATGCCTATTTATGATTATATGCATATCATCTAGTTTAAACAAAGATCCACACATGTTACTGATCTAGCTTTGAATAATATCAAATGCAATGACATGTATATATGAACATTAATTGAAAGAACATTTAGTGATGAGAATAAAGGTGATGTTAGGTCTTTATATGGAAACATATGCAAATGTAATTTAAAAAGAGTTTTAAAAATTTCCATATGCTGCAAGAAAGCTCACAGATCATGTGCTGACACTAAATTTTTATGTAGTTGTTCTAGGGTAACCCTAGACATCAATAAGTCCAAGTTTAAACACAAAGAATTATGGGCCAACAAAAAGGACAAGGTGGCTAACCAGAGATACTAGCTGCCAGAACATCTCAGAAAGAAGGAAAAGTTTTAGAAGAAAAAGAAAAAACAACAATCATAGATTGGGTGTAATTCTGAGGGAAAAGTGCCAGAACCTACCAGAGATTCCACAGGAAGAAGTTATGGAACAGAACAAAAGGAGCAAGATATTGGCAGAGGACAACCCCTGAGAGGCTTGGAGTACAGCAGAAGGGGTAGGTGTAGTGGTTTGTGTCTCCCTCCCTCACATCTCTGGCAGTCAGCAGGTTCCTGAGCTGCTGGAGAGGCTTTTCTACCCTCATGAGCCCAAAAGCTGCTCCCGCCAGTGAACTAGGAGCTTCTTGAGGACAAAGCACCAGCCTGCCAGCCCCCTTGAGGTGCTTCCCAAGATGGCAGGCACCATATTGCTTCTCCACCCACCATGTGCCTTTATACTCCCCAGGGGGCTTCAGCCCCTCAGTTTTCATCTCCCTCGTTCCCACACAAATGTTTCTGGACTCTGACCTAGACTGTGGGAGCCACAGGGGGCCGGTGGGTCCTGAGAAATCTGGCTGGCCCCAGAGCCTGAATATTCCGGGTAGGCTGCCTTCCAGAGAGAGTCACGGAGATGACCAGAGCACTAGCTGTCCTCCGTGCAGACTCTTTTCCTTTCCTTCCCCTCCTGACTGACGCATGGCTGCCAAGGGAGAAGATTGAGTTATCAGGGGCTGCTGTTCCCACCTCTCCCCCCACCCCCCATTGATGCATACAAAACACTGGGGCTTCCGCAGAGAGAGGGACTCAAACTTTTCCTCTTGAAGAACTGTAGAGCCCTGAGATTATCCATAATGAAACTGAAACTTTTATGATACTTGCTTCCATAGAAGGATGATTAATTATTAAATTTTATGAGATTGTGATAGCTCATTCTCATATTAAGTTTAAGGCAGTCTCTTTCCAATGGAAGAACAGAACTATTTATGAAATAATTTATCAAGCTTTGTCTATTGAACAGGGAAAAAGAAAACAAAAGAAATACAAACTAAAAACAGTTTATCTTATAATCAAAGGATTTATAAATGGAACTGTGAAACATTTCTTGAATTCAATAAAAATTATTTGCTTTGTAATTCTAGCTTCATTAAACAAAGTTTTCACTAAACTAATTTTATAACATTTATATTGGGAAAAAAATTGATGTAGGGTTTAGTCTTGCTTTGGTCAATAGCATGTGAGTAGAAATAATAATAACGTATAATCCTATGTCTTGGCTACATAGAGGAATCCTGTATTTCTCCTTGGCCCTCTTGTGCTTCTGCCACCAGATGAGAAGAACATGCATTGTGTCACCTGTTAGATCAAGGTGGATGGATGAGAGATATGTGGAGCTAACCCAGACCCAACCTACAGATACTATAAGAAGTCCATCTCTGCTCAATGTAGAGCAGCAATACCCCAACCTGATCTGAAGAAAATGATCATAATAAATATTTTTGTTTTAAATCACTGAATGGTATGATTGGTTCTTACATAGCATCATTGTTTCAGTAGGTAACATGAATGGAAAGAAAATATTAACAGCAGTGACTTCTTTTCTGCTTTATATTTTCTAAAATGTGCACACAATTTTTAATTAAGGAAAGATTTGTTAAATTATTATGCATGGAAATTAGATGTAAATGGAAATCTTACGACAAGAACTAAAACCTGTGTTCTAAAAGTATCTGATAAGCGTTATTAAAATTTGTATATACAAAATAAGGTACATGTGAGCTTGGGGTATTCCAAACATGCAGACAAAAAACTGGAAGACCAAGAAAAGTTTATACTATTTAAGGAATCTTAACTGATATTAATTGTCTATACATCTTACATTTAATCCTTCCTGCCTTAAAAAAATGACATTATCTCTTCTCCTTCTCACTCCAAAAAGATTTCCTCCAAGATGCCAAGGATATAGGTAGTGATAATTTCATTTCTTTGATTCACCATCTGGCCTTCTACTGATAGGATGGTGTAATCAATATCATTTTCTTATACCCCCTATTAGGTCATTAATATTATACAATTGTTTTGTAATTTCAATATTTTTTGAACTTTTACTTATAAACTATTAACAAGTTTATGCTCTTAGACAAGCTCTGCATAGTTTTAACCCTCATATTTCCTTTTTCTTTTTTTTTTAAATTTGACATTTAGCTTCTTTCGAAAGCAAACCTCTATACTTTGGAAAGTGTGATTGGATTGGGCTGCTAAGTCTACATTAACTTGTTATTATTTGCCTATCTTTTATTTCTCGTTTATTATTAGAGTCACAAGTCTCCTTTGTTTTCAGATTTTTTCTTTAAGCCAATATTACAATCCTTTAATAAACATACACCAGATCTTTTAAATTTCACAAGCATATTTGACTCAAAGGACATAATCACAAAGCACATATGACATTATTTTAAAAACACACTTAAAATACCAAATATATTGAACCTTATATAGTTAGTTGGTTAAGGTACAATCAATGGGAGAATATAAGATTTTTATTCAAATAGGGCTGAAACTAAATTACTGTTCTATACTTAATTATCTTTATGAGTCTGGGCAAGGTATTAAACTTATTGAGCCTTAGTATCCTGTTCTATAAAATTGAGTTTTAAAAGAGTTCAGTGTGTTCTTTTGTCTACTTTTACAAATAATATTCAATGACCTAGCATATAGCAAATGCTGTCCATTTTTTAGTGTCTTCATCTCAGTGGCGGCAATTGAAGAAAAATATAGAAATAACATAAAACATATAATTTCACAGTTACAAGACACAGAGATAATCTTCTCCAATCCCTTCATTTTAAAGATGGCTAATCTGAGGTCAAGAGTGATTTAGCATTTTGCCTGAAATCCTTTAAGAAGAGAGTGGAAAGAAGATGGCTTATTTGTAGCTATATAATAACCGTAAGGGCTACAAATGGGACTTAGGCATTTTTGCTTTTCTCTGGGGCAAGGGAGGCCCACATATGTTAGCAAGGCTGCATTTTAATATACTTTAATATTATCTCCAAAAACATTAAACATATTCAATTATTCCATAATTCAATATTCTCAAAATACCTTTTTTGTTGTATTTCCTCATTGAAATTTTCTTGTAAAATCTGTTATGCCAAATGACTGCTATGCAAAAGAAAAATAAATTGAGCAAAATTATAGTCTAATTTATTGCAAATGTATTGTTCTAGCAGGAGATTTTGAGACTAGCTAAAAGTTCTAAGTTTCTACTTGAATTCAATGAAGTTAGCATAGCCCTTCTAGATCACTAGAAGCATCAGATGACACTTTTAAAATATGCCCTACTATTCTATTCATTGCCTCTAGAAAACAGGACTGTGGATAAGATCTTGATTTGGAAGAATTATAATAAATTTGAATTATCTTTATTTTAGTCATTAATTTCTAAAATTGGACATAATGAATTTGATAAATGTGAAAATTCCTTGGGGTAAATAAAATTATAAGCTCACTAAGTACACACAATTTAATCTTTCTTACATTTATGGGTTCTAGGGAGACTTGGTATTCTTGCTCATGAGTGGATAAATATTTCTTTGGGTCATGTATTTCCTATTCTTAGCTGAAACCATAGAGAAAACTGCCTGTGTCACATTTTTTCCCAAGACACAATCTAGGATTACTAAAAATCTCTCAAGTCATCTTGTTTTTGAAAGATTTACAGCAAGATTTTCTGACCAGATAAGTTGGATAAGTTAGCTTCAGATCTGTATCTGAAATAAACTTCCTCACCATTTGAGGTTTATCATGGGCAGTATCATCAAAAAGTAGCACACAGCTTGCATTCACTTTCACGAAAGGGCTTTGGCAGGCTGCCTAAAGAGAAAAGTACCTGCAATTCAGAGAAATATTATGACCTTTTTTTTTTTTTAAAAGCTTCTATACCTTTTCATAGTTTCCACTGAATCAGGGTCATTTAACTCTATTCTCTCCTTTCAATTGAGTTTAAACTTCCCACATGTACTGTGGTACAAAAAATGAAGCCCACAAAAACCAAGACTTCTAATTATTTCTCTTGGGTCTTGGTTGGGGATGTTGATATTGTCATTCTATTAAATAATTCTACTTGCAAAAGGGAAAGGTAGATTTGGAAGGAAAGGATTTTTTTTCTTCAAATTAATGCTTTTTGTTTGTTTCTAAATTGTCAAGCATCCAAATTTCTCTACTGGGTTTTTGGAAATTGCTGTTCTTTTGCTTTTATATTTGAAGAATATAGTGGCTGTGATTTGCCTTCAAATGCATATTTTGATCCTTTTATTTTGAATTTTCTTTAGAATTAACATTTGAAATTAAATAACAATTTCACAAATTTACAATAGTTTGTTTTCCTTTCTGCTACTCAGGGTCTTTTCACTCTTATCCCTTTACTAGATGATGGCATTGAAAATACCAAGCAAGTCTGGGACACAATTCTTTGAGGTAGAATCCTTATGTAGAGGAAATAAGAAAATAAAGGCTGTCTTATAGACCTGTACTTGCCTCTCTGAATTAGTGGAATATTGGTTTTTTC
The DNA here is from genome assembly GCA_004363605.1 of Indri indri. Lineage (NCBI taxonomy): Eukaryota > Metazoa > Chordata > Mammalia > Primates > Indriidae > Indri > Indri indri. Next base: position 28,023 of record RJWJ010004929.1, read on the forward strand.
TTCTCAGTACAGCAGGTTCTCAAATAACATCATTTTGTTCAGCATCTTTTCATGGTAATGTTGATAAAAAATAAAATCAATTATTGGTGGGGTCACTGTCTGTGTGGTGTTTTTACATTGCCTCTATGAGTTTTCTTTGGATATTCTGGTTTCCTTCCACATCCCAAAGCTGTGCTTAGGTGAATAGCTGTGTCTATGTAGTCCCAGTGTGGGTGTGGGTGTGGGTGTGGGGGTGGGGGTGTGTGTGGGTGTGGGTGTGGGTGTGGGTGTGAGTGCACCTGTGATGCACTCACACAGGATAGCAATGGTGTCCTGTTCAAGGGTGGTTCCCACCTTGCACCCTGAGCTGCTGGAATATGCTCCAGCCACCAGCAACCCTGAACTGGAATAAATGGCTAAATAAATATGTTATTTGTTTTTATTAACCTTTCTTAAATATATGCATAGCCCCCATTTATTTCAATGTTTAGTATTAGAAGTGTTTGGCGTCTTTATTTAATTTTGTGATGGTTCTGTAACCAGAAATATGCCATGGGAACTTAACTCATACTTGTATCAATTAGCCTATGGTAAAATTTGTTTTATTATATTTCATTTTGCTTAGAGTTCCCAAGAATCTGTTGATGATGGTGAGTGAGGACTTCCTGTACTCTTCATAGTGCACACACTGTGTAGCTAGAAGGCCTGGATGCTGACAGCTTAGACAATCTCCTTCATCTTTCCATGTCTCAGTTTCCTCATATGTTAAATGGGAATAATAACAGTAATTATGCAATGAAAGTTTTTGAGGATGGCTTACGACAGGATATGATGCAAAATAAGCACTATATAGGTGTAGACTATTTTCTATTATTACATGCCACAAGAAAGTACAAGTTACCTTAAATTAAAGTAAGACAAATTGTAAGAGAGGCATCATTGCACAGAGGAAAAGAGACTGAAATAAAGTTAGAAATCTCCACTTTGAGTTCTGATCCTCTACTTATTCTTACTTGGTTTCATTTTCCTTTTCTCTAAACTGTAGTACTTGACTTCTCTACTTCTGTAACTTGAATTGTCTCGACCAACCTGGAATTTGTAGAATCACAAATAATCACCAATCAACTGCGTTCTTTCTCAGAGGTCCTGTATTTAGCTCGGGAAACCAGAAGAGTAGTAAGAATAAATTGATTACCAGATTCACAAAGGAAAATCATGGGGAAGAGAAGATAGGAAGTAAAGATGAAAATGACATGGCTAGATGCAGGAAAAAGAGAAATATTAGTAGATATGTAAAAGAAAGGAAGGAAGAAGAAAGGAGAACTCTATCTGTGTTGAAAATCAGACCTGGATCTAGGGAAAGCAATGAGATTTTGAGCTCTCTCAGAATAATTATTACCATGTTTTTTGTCTTGCTATCCTTACATAGCACATGGTACATTTTTAAATAACTTTTGATTGAACAAATGCATTTAGCAAGTGACGTAAATAGCTTGGCTTACAAGAATGAAGTCAAGTGCTGCTGATCGTCAATAGAAGGAAAATCTGGCATAAGTTCTTGTGTTATCATTTCATCTGTTTTTCCCCCAGGAAATTCTAAATGTATTTCTTCAGTCAAAGGACAGAACAGAGAATCATCGAGACTTTTTAGTAGCTGTGTAGAAATATAATTAACATAAAATTGCACAATTTTAAACAGTTTGTATATTTTGACATGTAAAACCACCACAAATCAAGATTTTGAATATACTCATCACCTGTGTAAGTTTCCCCATGCCTCTTCCACTTTCTCTCTCCATTCTTATCCCCCACTCTCTGGCCTTCCTTAAGCAACCGCTGATTTGTTTCTTCAGCATAGATTAGATTGCATTATCTAGAGTTACATAAATGCAATTATACAACATGTATTTTTTGTCTGACTTTTTTCACTCAACATAATTATTTTTAGATTCATTTATACTCTTACATAAATCAATAGTTTGTGTTTTAATTATTATTGAGTGATATTACATTATACCAATACATCAAAATTTGTTTATCTCATCACCTGATGATGAACATTTAGGTTGTTTATGTTTTGAGCCATAAGAAATAAAGTGTACAAGTCTTGAATGGACATATGCTTTCATTTCTCACCTAAGAGTGGAATTTGTGGATTGTGTTGTACGTGTATATTTGACTTTTTTAAAGAACTACCAAATTGTTTTCTGAAGTGGGCATGTGGTTTCACTGTTCACCAGCAGTGTATGGGAATCCCAGTTTTTCCACAATCTCTACATCACTTGGTATGGTCAGATCAAAGAGATGTTATCTATTTGTACAATTTTATCTCATTGTAGTTTTGATCTGCATTTCCCTAATGTCTAATGATACTTAGGGTTTTCTTATATTTGCATTTACATTCTGTATCTCATTTTTAGTGATGTTTCTTTTAAAGCATTTTGCTCATTTTTTTAATTGGATGGGTTTTGTTGAACTTCTTTGATCTATGGGTTTAGAGTTTTCATCAAATTAGAAATATTTCAGCTGTTATTTTTCAAGTATTTATGACATCTCTCCTTCAGTGACACCAATTACAAGCAGTTAGCCCCCTGAAATTTTCACACAGCTTATTGATGATATTTACTTTATAAAATTTATTTTCTACATATTTATTTCTGAATACTTCTTATTGCTATGTTTTTATGGTTACTAATCTTTATTTCATCAGAATAGAGTATGCATTACTTCTATCCAGTGCATGTTCCATCTCAGATATTGCTCTTTTTATCTCTGTAAATAAAATTTGGGCTTTTGTTTCCTTATTGTTTCTATTTTTGTCTCTTCTTAATGTTGTAACATATGGAATATATTTATAATGATTATTTTAATATTTTTTCCTATGAATGTGAAGCGTACTGTCAGTTCTCACTTGGATTCAACTGTGGATTTTCTTTCTTATTATGAGTTGTATTTTTCTGCTTCTGTACATACCTGGTCATTTTTAACTGGATGCTAGAAATTGTGAATTTTGCTTATTAGGTGCTAGACATTTTTGTATTCTTTCTTAAGCTTTGGACATAGTTAAATTTTTTTGTGTAGACAAAAATTTGGTCTATTATAGCATTGCTTTTAAAATTTGTTAGCCAAAGCTGGTGTAGTGTTTAATCTAGGGCTTTGTTTCTTTTTTCTTTCTTTTCTTTTTTCTTTCTTTTTTTTTTTTTTTTTTTTTTTTTTTTTTTTTTTTTTTTTTTTTTTTTTTTTTTTTTTTTTTTTTTTTTTTTTTTTTTTTTTTTTTTTTTTTTTTTTTTTACTACTAAGGCAAGGTATTTCTGATCACTCTACCTAGTTACCCATATATTATGAGGTTTTTCACTGTGGCTGCTGGGAGCAAACATTGTTCTCCATGCTGTGTAAGTGTCAGGTACTTTTTCCTTTAGTCCTTTCTAATGGCTGTTTTCTGATCCAGCAATCTCATTTGGATATATACCATTGCTGGGTATATATACAAAGGAGGGGAATTTAGCGTATCAAAAACATATCTGCACTCCTATATTTATTGAAGCACTATTTGCAATAGCTAAGATTTGGAATCAACCCAAGTGTCCACGGGTAAATGGAAAAAGAAATTGTGGTACATATACACAATGGAATATCATATAGCCACAGAAAAGAAAAATTCTGCCATTTGCAACAACATGGATGGGATTGCAGAATATTATTTTCTTAACTTCAGGTAGCTCCTTCACACATATGTACTGATCAGTAAGTACTCTGTTAACTTTTTTTTTTTTTTTAAGACAGTCTTACTCTGTCACCCAGGCTAGAGTGCAATGGAGTGATCATAGCTCACTGCAACCCCCAACTCCTGAGTTCAAGGAATCCTCTGCCTCAGCCTCCAGAATAGCTAAAACTACAGGCACGTATCACCACACCTGACTATTTATTTTTTGATAGAGACAGGGTCTCTCTCATTCTCAGTTTGGTCTCGAACTCCTGACCTCAAGAGATTCTCCCACCTCGGCCTCCCAGAGTGCTAGGATTATAGGCATGAGCCACCACACCAGCTCTGATTAGCTCTTGAAGAACAACCTCTGCATAACCCTAGAGAGCTCTTTCTGTGTAGGTCTCTCCTCCATATTACATTGTCATCTGACCCTTACCTGCCTTGTTTCTCTCAAAATATGATCTCCATCTTCTTGACTCATAGAATCTGTGGCGTTTCACCTGCATTCACTTTCCTCATGTGCTATGGCTTGAATGTGTTCCCTAAAATCCATGTCTTGAAAACTTAATCCCCAAAGCAACAATATTGAGAGGTGGGACCTTTAAAAGGTGATTAGGTTATGAGAGCAGAGAGCTCATAAATGGATTAATGAGAGAGTTGATTAGTTATTGCAGGAGTGGGTTTCTGATAAAAGAGAGTCTGGCCCTCTCTTTCTCTCTGGCCCTCTCTTGCCTTTCTGCCTTTCCCCATGAGATGAGACTGCATGAAGTCCCCCACTTGATGCCAGTGCCATGCTCTTGGTCCTTCCAGCCTCAGAACATAAGTCAAATACACGTTTATTGTTCATAAATTACCCAGTCTGTGGTATTCTGTTATAGCAGCACAAAACACACTATGACATCATGCCATACCCTGGAAAATTTCTCAAGGTTGTAATCTGGGACAATCATGTAGCTCACTTATTTTTTTCTCCCAATCTGGATTAGACCATTCAGGCTTTGATATCAGAATACCATAACCTGGGTGACTTATAAACAAAAAATATGTATTTCTCACTGTTCAGGAGGATGGAAAGTCTGAGGTCAAGCCACTGATGGATTTGGTGTCTGGCGAAGGTCCACTTCCTGATCCATAGGACAGCCACTGTCCCACTTTGTTCCCACGTGGTGGGAGGTACAAGGGAGGATTTGGGGTCTCTTTTACAAAGGCATAAAGCCCATCCATGAAGATTCCACCATCATGGCCCAATCTCTCAAAGGCCTTACCTCTAAATACCACCACGGTGGTGATTAGGTTTCAATATATAAATTCAGGGGAACACAAACATTCCATCTCCATTTTTCACGTGTCGCTATTCTTTGTTGCTTCATGCCTGGTGCTTTGAAGACATGATGTTTTATATATTTTGTTTTTGTTGTTGTTATTTCAAGCAAGTGGGTAAATTTGGCTCCTCTTCCTATATTTTAGTCAGGAACAAAAAAATCCCATATTATCATCCAGTATGAAGACCGCCTTGCATAATCAGTATATACAGTTGTGTATGTGACAGTAACATATGGGAAGTGATTTTGGAAGATAGTAATGTGGTAAATATCTCCAAGGTGTACTGCATGAAAAGAAAAGGGAAAGGAGAACTAAACCTTAGAAAACACTTAGAATATTTAAAAAGGAACATAAAAAAGTGAAAACCAAGGGATGATTTATTAAGTAAGGGATAATATGGTGATTATATCATCATTAAATAAATAGATCTTTTAAAATCTGGTCAAAATACAAAATGCTGCAAAGCTTATGTAGAATAAGTACTGAAAATAATTAATTTCCCAGATAACCTCTGAAATTATACAAATTTATTTATATCAGACCATAAATATAGAACTTATCTTTAGGAATTTAAGAGTGGGAATAGGTAAAGAGATAGTAGACACTGGCTACTATTGGTTACAAAAACATTTAAGTAAAATAAAAATCAAATATGGACTGCCATCTAGCAGTAACAGACAAGAAAAGAATCAAGCAAAGGTTTTAATATGATAGTACAGAACTGTGACTTCTGCTCAAAGGAAGAAAACACTACAGAATTAATATCATGGATTATTTAATAACAAAATAAAAGTAAAATTATTTGTAGAGGACAAGTTCCTGGATGGTATTGGCTAATCTAGGTCTTCCCCCTTTCTCACTTGTAGTTCTCAAGAATAACTAGAGTGTGCTGGGATTGCAACACCCTGAGATCAGGAGCAACTGGTCAGAACTGCCTGCGCTCTGTGCTCATCCCTCCTAAAACACGATATGTTGTAATGCTTTAGCCCAGCCATTCAAGTGGCCATCTAGATATAAAACCAAAGGCAGAGTATGCTTCTGCTGTCCCTCAGCTGTGGTACAATATGGGCACATGCATATAAGATTCCATCTGCGCTGGACAGCTTTACTGAGCCTTGAGAGACTGGCTCTCCATTAATCCTACCCTTTGATTGTCCCTTGCTGCCTATCTGTGAGTCATAAAGTTGCTTCACTTAGCTTGTGTGAGTGTTCTGTCTCACCAGCCTCACATCAGTGGATTCAAACCAATGCATGGAATTGGCAAGATGTTTGGAGTCCTCTTCGGGGATTGCTACCAGTGCATGGTGAGCTTGCTTTGCAATATGTTGCTAAATTTTAATTTTTTTGTCCCATAAAATCTCATGGAGTCCTTAAAGTATTTGGATCTCTTAACATGAAATTTGGAAGTTGTCAAGCTATCCCAAAAGAGCAATAGATACCACAATTGCTAGGCTGCCTTGTCATACTTCTATGGATTTGGCCAGTAAGAATACAATGCACCTAAATGGAATCAGATAAAGTTACTATAATACTTACAGGTAAAGTAAGCAATATTAGCCTGGTATGAGCTTCCCATACCCAGAAGATGACAACAAATTGGAAGGTGCAGTTGATATGTATAGTATGTATAGTATGGGTGGTGGGTTCACTCTGTCATGGAGGAACCAATTCTACAGTGCAACTAAGTGATTTTTGGCCTCCAGCTGTACCCTAAGGAAGATAAGGTGGAAAGCTCCACAGCTTACCAGAATCAGAGAGACTAATGAGAAACCATTTTGTAGTAGCCTCTTACAAGACAAAGAAATGGATGGGAAATAACCTCGTGACAATTTTTCACAAGACTATTTTGCCTGTTCCTGGGAAGCTTACAGGGTGTTACACAGAGACTTGGATCATACTGCATGTGAGTATTGTCTACTTGGCCTATTGTGGCTACACGCAATGTGACCATAGCACCACTGTGGAGCTATTTCCCTATAGCAGTTTGTTAAGTTATGTAATAGGTGGAGGATAAATCAAACCAAGATTAAAAATCACAAGCCTACATTTCTTGAAGAGAAAAAAAAGAAAGAAAGAAACAAAAATGGGTAAGATGCAAGCTCTGGAAAAGAAAGTAGTCCTCAATTCTTCTAAAACTAACAGAATTAGAGAGAAAAATTATCTTTGGATTTTGGAGACATAAAAGTTGGCAGGTCCCTTGTCAGTTTTTAATAAAATAGAATGGTATATCATGAGTTTTTTTTACACAGACTGCCATGGTTAACAATAGTTGTTAATATGTTACATGATGATAAACATATTAGTATTTTACATATAAGTCAGGGAACCTAAATCTTTCAATGTAGTGAAGAATAAATCATAGCCACCATTGATCTTTCCTCAACCTTTGAACAAGGAAGGATGAAGTCCGTTGCCATTCTCATCTCAAATTTTAAATATGTTTATTCATTTAGGTGTAGCAGTGTTCATTTGAAATGTATAACTTCTAATTTAACAGATGGAGAGATATCCAGAAGTAGAAAATCCATAAAGGCTATCTAGACCAATATGCTCGGGGCTACAAAGTAAGACCCTGTCTCAAAAAAAAAAAAAAAAAAAAAAAAAAAAAAAAAAAAAAAAAAAAAAAAAAAAAAAAAAAAAAAAAAAAAAAAAAAAAAAAAAAAAAAAAGAAAGAAAGAAAGAAAAGAAAGAAGACAGGAGCAAAATGATTTTTATTAACACATTTAGTAATTATTAAAACATAATCTAAATTAGTTAACTAAATGTTTACCAGAACTTTGGAACAGCAAGGGTTGGAGTTATTCTTCCGAGTTTCAAGGACCTAATGCTCTGAGAAGCAGGCAAGTATTCAAGGTCAAACGCTTAGCAAAGAGAAAAGTGAAGACCTTAATCCAAATGCTCTGATGCCAAGTTCATCTGTCTTTCAACATCATAGCTGTCTCCCGCAAACCTATCTGTAGTCTACTCCTTACTAAGAAACACAATCTACAAAATCAATGATGCAGGTGCATGTTTTATAAAGGGAACTATTCTTCGCTTATACATTCTCTGTGAAATAAATACATTGATATATTAGACAATGCTATCTATGTACTTTTATGAAATATTTTGTTTTCTGCTGTATTTTATTCAACAATTTATTTCTAAAGTCAGGTTGTTATTTGTTCTGAGCATAGAGAATGATTTTATTAAAGTGTTTGGATGTAAGTTAGTAATTGACTGCAGTTGTCTGTGAACTACAAAATCAAAAAGAAAAATACTAGATAAAAGAGAAAACACTTTTCAACATTTTGAATTCTTTACAAATTGCAGACTAAATGAGGGAGTTGATGGTTATGCATTTCTATTCAAAAAGTTTCTAAAACACAAAAGAGGAATGAATAATAACCATAATTTAAGTTTTACAAATAGCTCTTGCATGCATTATTCTAGTTGTTCCTCAAAACAATCTTATGAGTCAAGTACTATCACTAATATTTCACTGATAAAACTGGGCCTCCGCGAGGTTAAATTAGTTTGGTAACCTCGCACAGCCAGTAATTGAAAGAATCAGTTCCCAAATACGATTTTTAGATTCTAAATTTTCATGAACTGTCACCATTCTATTAGGTTACTAGTTTTTTCCTAGATACCTGTAAAAAATAGTTTGCTTGTCTCGTTATTTATTCTCAGATCATTTCCCAAAATAGAGGCTTGCCTCATCTCTCATGGGCATATTACCTGAAATTAGTGAATTTTTGACAATTTTAACTGAAGCTTGGACAAATAATTTAAGGGATCATTAAGCAAATCCTTATGACTGGCAATGTTCTAGGTTTGATAATTCCTTATTCAATGACAAAATATTTTTGTCTTGTGTGTGTGTGTGAATGAGTGTATGCGTGTCTGTTTACTTTTTTTTTTTTTTTTTTTTTTGAGACAGAGTCTGGCTCTGTTGCCCTGGCTAGAGTGCCGTGGCATCAGCCTAGCTCACAGCAACCTCAGACTCCTGGGCTCAAGCGATCCTTCTGCCTCAGCCTCCCAAGTAGCTGGGACTACAGGCATGCGCCACCATGCCTGGCTAATTTTTTCTATATGTATATTTTTAGTCGTCCAGATCATTTCTTTTATTTTTTAGTGGAGACGGGGTCTCGCTCTTGCTCAGACTAGTCTCGAACTCCTGACCTTGAGCCATCCACCCGCCTAGGCCTCCCAGAGTGCTAGGATTACAGGCGTGGGCCACCGCGCCCGGCCTGTTTACTTATTTTTTAATTTTTACTATGGAAAAATTCAAACATAGAGACCAATACCATAATAAACTTCTATTTTCATTAACTATCTGTCACCTAATTTCACCCAGCTTCAACAATAACCAGTATTCTGCCATCGTTGCATCATTCATATCTCCATTTACCATTCACCCTATTGCTGGAAGCCGAGAGAATTAGCACTGAGAATGCTGCTGCTGCTGATGATGATGATAACTACCTGTGCAGTATTTCCAGTAATACATACTTTTACTTGGGTATTTAATTTATACTGAGTAAAATTTAATTTACCTTTTTTGTACAACTCTGTGAGTTATGACAGAAATTTATGTAACCATTACCACTATGACCAAATAATTTTAGAGTTGGAATAAAAAATGATGAAAAAGAGGAGTATTAACATTATTTCAATGGCCTAACATAAAAAAAATATGTCTGGAAGCTATATATCCATATGTTATCCAAGAAAAATATTATAATTAAGGTGTTTTGTTCCCTGAAGCAGACTGGTTCAATGGTTGAATTACCTTAAAAAATAAGGAAAAAAAAGGAAGAAGAAATTTATGTTGCAATGCAGAGAAAGAGCTAAAATCTGTCCTTACTGAAGAGCAAGAACCATGATGAGGACAGATTAAAGGACTTGACAGAGATACTGAGTTGAATGACCGTAAATCTCATACACCATGGTTACTGTGACTTGGCTTCTCCATATGGCCCTGCTCTTCTCTGACTTGCACTCCAAATAAGAAAATTCTTGTATTTTTCTTGTAAGAATCAGTTCAAGAGTCAATTGATGGAAGCTAGTTGTCTTAGCCCTAGTTTTAACCCATGATTATTGACCACCTTGTCTGTGAATCCAACTGCCAGTAGATGTTAACCTCTTGCCTAACGTTATCCAATCCTAGTCATATTTCCTGAGCAGGAAGCTGTGTGAAGGTATGATAAATCCAGCCAGATTGTCCGTTTCTACTTTTTGCTTATCCAACAAAACAAAACAAAAATAGAACTATTATAAATTGGACTACAGAAAAAGAAATTATTTTCTCATGTATTAATGTTTACTGGCAAGGCAATAGGCAATTGTGTTACCAGGAGTCAGCTCCTATCCAACTCTCAATATTGACTTCCTCTGGGATAGATTCATTATCAGTTACTAAGTGGTCAAAATACAGCAGCCTCAGCTTCAGTCCTTATAATTATTGTGTGTTGTATATTAAGGAAATCAATGGATCTCTTCCCCAGAATTTTATTATTATTATTATTAATTTATTTTTATTTCAGCATATTATGGGGGTACAGATGTTTAGGTTACGTATGTTGCCCTTACCACCCCTCCCCGCCCCCGAGTCCGAGTTTCAAGCACGTCCATCTCTTGGATGGTGCACATTGCACTCTTTGTGTATGCATGTACCTGTTCTCTCCTCCCCCCCCTCCCCCCTGCCCGACATCCAATAGATGTTATTCTTATATGTACACTTATGTGTTGATCAGTTAATACCAATTTGATGGTGAGTACATGTTCCCCCAGAGTTTTAACCAAAAATCTTACTGAGTCCTTTTGCTCTGATTGAATTAAGTAACTATACATGAAGCCATCATTAGCTCAGGGAGATAAAATGAATGGTTTGTCTTAGATCTAAAGTCAAATTTATGGACTAAGTATGGATAAAGGAAAATCTCCAAATTCCTATTAACAAAAGCAAAGGTAGGGGATCCACATATTGGTTGGCCAAAAAATAACAAATGCACAATACCCTGAACAAAATATATAGTTTAATCTAGATGATAACTGTCATAAGCAATGCCTAACATAAAGTATTAGAAAGAAATATTTTTGCTACTTCTTTGGGATGAGGCATTCTAACATAGGATTCCTATTGACAGTAACAGCATTACCAACTCATACTAAATAATGAATTTGGTGTTCATGACGTTACTATCATGGAACAGTTAGTATTTTGCTGAAAATTACCAAAAATATTTTTAAATCAAATTTTAATGCCACATTCGGTATTGGCTTTATAATCATTTTCACAAAAACTTTAGTGAAAAACTAAGTTAAAATAAATGGTTACCTTAAATTCCAAACACAAAGATATCATGATTTTTTTTAACCAACTTGAAGCTCTTTCATTACCTCTTTTACCTGTGCTACAGACATAAGATTATGCAGTGAATATCAGAGAACAAGAGACACAGTCTTTGAGGGTACATATCAGAGATTGTATTGAACAGATGCAATACATGCATTGACCTATATGTTGCTAATGAGGGGACCACATGTTAAAAATATTACAGACCACATAGTGTGTTGAAATATCAATAAACTGTATATAATATATAATTTATACACAATTATATATAGTTAGGATAAAAGTATAGTTATAATAATCTATAGTTATGTTATATATAACATATAAATATATATATAAATATATAGCTATATAGATATTATTCATATGTGTATGTGTGTATATGGTGTTTGTACATACATATATATATGTATATATATATAAAATTACCTTCATATCCAGACATTATGGTAGCCTAAAAGGCAAATTTTTGTTTCTTTTTGTCAATCTAACTTTTATATAGGATTAATTTCCTTTTTTTCTTTTAGGATAATTCTCTTGCTAATTGAATATATTTATTGTTTTTCTTTCTTTAACATTTTAGGTTGTTATTAAGTTCATAGCATTAATAGTTCAGTGCATTCTACAGGTTCGCTCTACTATACACTAGATAAATAGCAAGCCACTGTAGCAAGATGATCAGTGAAACCTAATGGACATGCTAAAAAGCTGGAAGTCATTATTTTAGACACCCTACTACAGACAGCTTTGAAATTTTCTACTAATTGTGTTAATGTTAATAGCATGCATATAGAGTTGTAGCTGCTTACAAGTTTAACCACGTGCTTAGCATTCTAAAAGAATTACTTCTTTAAAACCATGGAAAAGAAAAGATAAAATATTGTCAGAAGCTTGCAACTAACATTCAGGTATATGTTACTAATCAAATAACTGAAATTCATATACAAAATGTCCCCAAGGGTCTAGTAAGCAGGAAAATTACATAAGATTATTACAATTCAATCACTGATGAAATTAATACAGAATGTCAGAAATAATTTAACACAGATTAATCTCTTTGAGTATACTAAATTTCTGCATGCAAATATATAGAGATTTGTTTGGAGGTAACATGAAATTTGTGCTCTCTGACAACAATGGACTGAATGGCCCTAACCCTAAATGTTATAATATTTGAAGGTGGGCCCTTTGGAAGGTGATTAGGTTATGAGGATGAAGCCAGAATGAATGGAATTAATGACTTTATAAAGGGAACTCCAGAGAACTCCTTGGTCTCTTCCACCATGTAAGGGCACAGTGAGAACATGGCCATCTGCACCCCTGAAAGGAGCCCTCATCAGAACCTGACCATGCTGGCACACTGATCTCATGATCTCATACTTCCAGTCCCTAGAACAGTCAAAAAAAAAAAAAAATTCTGTTGTTTGTAAATTCCCCAGGCTATGGCACTCTGTTATAACAGCTGAACTCACTAAGACAATAACAATGATAAAATTACCATTTTCTTCAACATTAAAAACTCTACATAGATTTTTTTAAAAACGTTGACTGAATTTTACAATTCAAATTATGAAAATATGAGAAGATTCTTTCTATTCAATTAAAAAATGAAAAGAATTATTTCACATACCAGCACAATGATTAACATTAACCCGAATGCCATTATATTTTTTTCTTAGTAGTCCTCAAGTGACCCTGTTAAATAGCATTAAGCAATAATGCAAAATTCCACATGATTCTAGGTCTCTTGCAGGAGAATTAGTGGGAACTCCTGTTATTCCCAGTCACAATGCAATAGGGTTAGGTCAGGAGTTCTTCACCTTACTTCTGTCTCCCAGTAGCACAATGTCCTCACTGAGCTTTGTAATGAAGACGTTTTCAATCATCTGTCCAGATGATCTTCAGCAGATGCAAAAGCCATGTTGAACTGTCCCTAAATAAAATTCAAAAATCTATTAGGCCATATGCCTTCTGGTTTCCTGACTACTAAATCAGAGACACCTAGACACATCCAAACTGTAAGCCCTGACCTTTTCTAATAATTAAAGCTCAGAAAATTCCCCACACCGAGAAGTATCCTGACCATAATCTGTCTGGCATGAACCTAACTTTTCTATTCATTTGAGAACATTGAACACATAACTGGTATGCCAGCATCAACTTTGAAGCAGGAGTAGGGATATTTAAATTGTGTCTTATTTAGGGGAAAATTTTTTGAAAAGAGTGAAATGATGCTTTATCAAATGTGTCTATCCCAACAGAAATCCACTTACCATGATACCATTAAATGTGAGGTTACAAAGCACTGTAAGGATGAGTACGAAATACTTGAAGCCTATCCAGGCCTCACTGAGGCTTTCAGAGAACCTAATATAAGTACCTCACCAAAAATAAAACCATAATCAATACATAACAAAAAAGTGGCAATGAAAAGTAATATTTATGAAAGAATAATCAGGAGAATATATAGTTTTTCTTTTCTTTATATTATGCTTCTCAAATCAGAGAGATTTAATGCTAATTGATAAATTACATTCTGAGGTTAAAGTCACCTCTTCATACATAGGTGTAGTTAACTATCAAAATGATCTAGATATTTGCATATGTATGCATGAGTTTAATCTCAGAACTTGTCAGATTAATAAATATTGCTAATACTATGTGCATGCAGTTATGAGCTTATAATATTTATGAAGTCACTTACTCTTTAGAACAAAGGAAGATACTATTATCATCACTATATAGAAGGTGAGCAAACTGAGATAGAGAATCAGTGGCTTATTTAAGGTTGCACAGATGGTAAATATTCAAATGCTTATGATGACGGTAAAACAATGAGATTTAGTAGGCAAAATTTCCAATGTTTATCTTATAATATCACTCCCAAATGCACCCTAATATTTCTAAAAGCACGTTTTCTATGGAACAAAATGTGGCTAATGTTACTTTGTATATTTCAAATATTTCTATTGTTCTAAACCATATTATGGAAGAGCTATAGGATTTGCTCCTCTTAGATTCACTTTTACCAAACTGTGCCTTCTTACTCTACCTTCTACATACACTCAGACATGCTATAGGAATCTCCAAAGATAAGATTTCTAATCATGACAAAGTAACAGGAAGAAGTTTTACTGTAGCACATCAAACAAATAAAGCATTGTACAAAATGCATAAAACAACTGTTTTCAGCACTTAGCACAGACGGCTAAGGACCGGAATCTCTGAGAGAGAGAGGAAATGAACTAAATGACCACTACAGATCCCCACTCACTACATGGAGAGTTTCTCAGCCACAACCAAGCAAAGGGAACCAAAAGAAACTCTGGAAATCTTGTTGAGTTGAGGAGACAAAGTTCAGAGTACAAGGAAGCAGACTACCAAAAAGGAGAAGGTTACATGGAGAGGAAGAGATCTTAGATCTTGAAGAGGTTTCCCTTGAGTCTTTGGCTGGATAAAAGTCACCTATAAGAAGTACCGTGAAGGAATAGGTGCAAAAATCCTTGAAGCCCACATGCAACTAGAAAGACTTACCAATACAGGTTAGCCAGTTGAGTCCTCAGAAAGTTTTTACCTCAGTAATGGGACTAAATTAGCCTTAAATTAAAGGCTGCTCCGACCCCTCCTGATAAAGCCCCCCAAACAAGCCTCAAATTCATCAAATTATTTCCAAGAAATATAATCAAATCCCATAAGAGAAAATCAAAATATTAAAACATGTACAAAAGAGCCCAGCATCCCATTAAAAATAACTAGGTATAGAGAGAAAAAAATGTGATTCATAATGAGGTGAAAAAATCAATAGAAATAGATGTAGAAATGACAGATAATATACTTAGTAATCAAGGATATTATACCGGCTATTTCATGTATTTTAAAAAGTAGAGGAAAACATGGACATGGTAAAGAGGGAACTAGAAGGTATAACAAAGACTCAATCAAAGTTCTAGAAAAAGGAAATACAATATCTAAGATGAAAAATACAGTGGATGAGATTAACCACAGATTAGCTCTTTTGGAAGAAAAATTCATGAGTTTGAAGACACAGAAATTATTCAAAATACAACTGAGAGGGAAAACAGACTGAGGGAGAGATGAAAAGAAGGTAAGTGAGCTATGAGGCAACTTAAAGCAGAAAAAAATAGCTACAATTTGTGTACTGGAAGGAGGAGATGGAGTACAGAAAAAAAATTGAAGGAATAATGGTCAAATATGTGATGAAAACTATATGCCTTCAGAACCAAGAAGCTTGCTAAATTCCAAGTACAAAAATAAGAAGAAAACCACACCAACACATGGTAACTGAATCACTGAATAATAGTGACAGACAATCATAAGTGCAACAAGAGTAAAAGAAGTAAAATAAACAAGGACAACAGCAGATTGCTTGTCAAACACAAGGCAATCGATACACAAATGAATGAAGAAAAATTGAAAGATAAATATTTGAGTTTACGTAAAAGACAGACTTTTAAAACTCTGTAAAAGATAATTGACGTTCAAGGCCAAAAGTAATAACATATGTAGAAGTAATATAGTTGAAAAAATAGCATAAAGCCTGGGAAGTTGTGGGGGGAATGGAGATATACTATTATAAGATTTTTATGCTTAGAGTAATACAATATTATCTTAAAATACACCGTGAGAGTTTGAAAGTATATATTAAAACACTAGGGTGAACACGGAAAAAACAATATTATATAGCTAATAACCCAATATAGGAGACAAAATGAAATTATAAAAATTAGTCTATTAATCTAAAAAAAGACAGGAAAAGAAAAATGTAATGAAGAACCAATGGAACAAATAGAAAACAAAGAGGAAGATGACATATTTAAATCAAGCCTATCTAAAATTACACCCCACATAAAAATGATCTAAACATATCCATTAAAAGGTATAAATTGTCAGCATGGATTTTCAAAAAAGCAAGACCCAACTGTATGCTGTCTAATAGACGTCTACTTTAAATATAAAGACAATGATAGGTTAAAATTAAAACCTTCATAAAGTTATAGTATGCACACATTAATCAAAAGGAAATCAGAGTGGCTATACTAATATCAAACAAAGTAGATTTAAGAGCAAGGAATATTACCAGAAATAAAGAGGGTAATTTCATAAGGATAAAGTGTCAAATCTTTAAGAGGATTTAACAATTCTAAATGTATGTGCACCTCTTAACAAAGTCTCAAAAAACATAAGCAAAAACTAAAGCTTAAGTGGAAAAATAGCAAATTTGCAATTATAATTGGAGATTTGAATATCCCTCTCTCAATAATTGATAAATAAACTGGAAAGAAAATCAATATGGATCATAAAACTTGTACAACACAATCACCCATATTGACATAATTGACTTTTCTAGAACATTCCACATAATAGAGAAATATACATTCTTTTCAAGTGTACATGGGACACTTATCATGATAGGCTATATTCTTTGCAATAAAATAATACCCAATGCATTTAAAAAATTGAAATCAAATATATTTTCTGACCATAGGAGATTAAACTAGAAATTCTATTGACAATGTTTTTTCTAAGAAAACGAAATTAAATTATTGGGCACCAAGAGCAAGAAAATTGTATTTTGAAATGTGTTAGGGTTGCATAATCTTCATGAAACCAATCTTGTGTGGCATTAGATGACTCGCTAACAAAAGTACACAAAGAGTTTCTTAGGATGTTCTGTTGTTATTCATTGATTATCGTTAGAAATTAAAAATAAGTGATAGTGCCCAAGTTTTCATGTTGTTTTTAAGGTTATAGAGACTTTGCATATTCTTCAAATGGAAATAGTTTTGCAGAGAACATTTTCTGGTCTTTCTTTCTGCTGATATTATTTCACTTAAACCTCTCCACAAGAAAGAATAGATTTTTTGAGCCAGAAGGGGTGTTTGTGTGTGTGTATGTGTGTGTGTGTGTGTGTGTGTGTGTGTGTGTGTGTATTCTTTTCTTTTCTACCTGCATCCAACCAAGACAGCCTCAAAGTTCCTCTGGGCTTGACTAAACTGTTGACAGGCTGCTTCCCCACTGTAGGCCCCTGACCTCTCTTTTCTTAGGGTATTCAATTCAGAGAATTTGCAATCGTTATGTTCTTTCTCTGCCCCTTTAAGATGTAAATCTATAAACGGAATGAAATGTCTTTCATGATGATCTGGGAGCCATCCTTTTGAAATGTAACATCAAGAAAGATAGGGCCCCTGTTTCCCTGTGCCAGTGGGAGGGTAGGAGCCTAATTCAGATAAGTGACAATTAGCAAGCACAGAGGGCCTAATCACCTTGACCTAGACCTCCTTAACTTCATCCAGTATTTCTCCACCAGCTAGTCCCAGGCTTTAGAAACTTTACATGAATAAAGCCCCATTCCCTACATGGTTCCTAAAAAATGTTCTCAATTGATATGGAAAATATAGAAGGAAGTGATATAAGTGACAACAGGAAACTTAATGTTAATTATTAGGAAATTTTCCTAGGACATTTTAGGATCACTGTTTTGTTTTACATACACACGCCCACATTCCTGCATACACACACTGAAATATGTTAGAGCATTCCATGTATTTCTGAACTACCAAATGGGTGAGGGAGAAAGTTAATTTCCTGCCTTTATATAAAGTCTATACATTATTATAGGTCTGAAATTTAATAAATGGTGCGGACTGAAGTGAAGTCATTCCATGAAGGGGAATTAGTTAGCAAAAGAACAGGGAATATAATTTAGATTCTCCGAATTTCACAATCTTAATCTGCCTCTCTATGAATTTCTACCTGAGTGCAAAAGAAGGCATATTCAAATCAGGGTTTTTTTTATATTAGAAAGGAAAAATGTATTTTACATTTTTATCAGATAGTCCCTATAGTTACTGGCAGTAAAGTGAACCATGCTCATTAGCACACCTTAACCTGTGCCTCTTAAGCAACACCAGGGAATCCACTGTATTTAATTTTCTACAACACCTCATTGATCACTTACCTAGAGCTCGTTTTCACATGCACTTAAACAGAGATGCATAAGCCAAGTGGCAATGTTAAAATAAAAAGAATCATAAAATTATCGACATTCAGTCCAGTTAATTTTGAATTGGTGGATACTCCATGCTATTATCTGTTTTGTTTCTCTTAAAACAAAAGACTGAGGGTCTACCTGTTTGCAAATTGCTTGTTATACATGATATTTGTTGCCATGTTGTCAAAAATAGAGGGAGGAAGGGGCTAGATTTTCCTTCTTTATGGACTTATATAAATTTCTTGTGAAAAGACAGTGAATGCTTCTGTTCGGATTTTCTTTGATCTCATATTAATCTCATTTAATTGAAATTCAGAACCTAATAGATCAAACACTAGATTACTACGTATGTAATTAACATGCCTCCATTTATGCATTTTATTATATAATGTAATCATATAATTATTTTTAGTATTTCATATTCATCAGAAAATAACATATTAATATAAGTAAGTGCACCTTGATCATACGATAGATTTATCTAGGTGCCAGATAACTTTGGCTATGCAAATCATTTCAAAAACAATACAACAAACCTCAGGTCCCCAGACAGCAATTCACTGGTGACAAGAGATATTTCTTGGCACAATTCTCATTAGCCTTTCTCCAGTTTTGGCTAATAGCAATTCACTGTCTCAGCTTAATGTCTGCAATGATGCACCCTGATGAGTGAGAGCTTTTCTCAGCATGAATCTTATTAGCATTTTTCCATGCTTGGCAGTAAGCAACTCAATACTCCCTATAGCCTCATCCCTTCATTGCCCCCAGCAGACAGCTCTGATTTCTATGAAGAAAGAAGCATTCTCTGCTGCCTGTACAAAACATTTCTTTGTTAAGTTTGCCCTACTGGAGACAGGTGAAAGACTGACTTTCAGCAGCTGCACCAGAGACTAACTCCAAGGGTTCTTTGCATTAATATGTAAAGCAATAATCAGTAAGTAGTACCTTTTGACAAACAACAGGTGGCTTTTCATTCTAAAAGAGGCAGTATCTTATGGTGAATCAAAGGTACCCTGTGGTTCTGCCATCACTTCCCTGTACCTCCTACCAGTTCTGGGTATATAGATATCTTCACAGACTAGAGCAGCTCCACTCTCCCCAGAGTTGCCTTGTATGCTTAAATTGAACTTCAGTGGTCTGGCAAGTCACTTCACCAGTGTATGCTTTCCTTGCACTTTCAAATCATGGGAGGCTTTTGAACTGAAAATACAGCCTTCCTAATCAGAGAAAAGAAGCTATAATAGAGCATTCTCTGTAAGAATACTCAACACTGGAATAAGGACACACAATGCAGATTTCTTTTGCTTTTACCCTGTACTCACTACACAGAACCACATACTCTGTATTGAAGCATTTATTAAATGAACTTGTAATTCAGTTATGTAACTATTCTAACCATTGGTAATGCAGACTCTTTTTTTTTTTATTTCACTATATTTAATTGAGTACACCAACAAGATTAAGAGTGCCCAAACTCCATGTTGGCCCTAAGAGAATGAGAGATTAATTTCCAAAAATAAGTTACAGAGACTTCCATTTTTGCTTGAGATGCTATACACTGTATGAACACATGTAAGGCAGACTAAGATGAGTTCAAGTGTGTTTAGGCCATACACAACCAATCCAGAAATACCATAGAGAATGAGACACTGCCCCAACCTATTGTGATTAGTTCCATTCCCAAAATAGACATTACTATGTAAGTGTGAATGTTATGCCTTTTTTCCACATGATGAGTAAATTACTGAGATGCATTTACTGTGTTTTATTAAATATTTTTTACCTTAAGATTTTAAATATTTGTAACCTGTATGATACATAGTGGGTCAGACATCTCTTAATTTTGTGTGTATGTATATGTTCAAACTCATTTTTTAAATGAAGTATGTATTATTTTAATCTCTACTTCTATTTAATTATCAATCATTTTGCATATAACAATGAATTTTAAAATATATTGCCAAAATTCAGTGATATTTGGAGATATGTTTAGTGACCCAAAGATTCAGAGGCTAGGTGAGTTGCAGAGTCAAAATTAGAGTCTATTGTAGACAATTAAAACACAAAATTCTAAATGAATATTTATTTATTTATTTATTTATTTATTTATTTAGAGACACAGTCTTGCTCTGTCACCCTAGCTAGAATGCAGTGGTGTCATCATCGACCATTGCAACCTCCAAATCCTGGGCTTGAGCAGCTGGGAATATAGGTACATGCCCCCATCGCCCTGCTAGCTTTTTCTGTTTTTAGTAGGGACAGGGTCATGCTCTTGGTGAGGCTGGTCTCAAACTCCTGATCTCAACCAATCCTCCTGGCCTCAGCCTCGCAAAGTGCTAGGATTACAGGCATGAGTCACCACACCCAGCCTCTAAATGAATATATTTAGAGCTGACTGAGTTGGGAGTATTTAGTCAATAAGTCAGCAAATATGCAAATTACTTTACTACGGGCTGGGGAAAGCAATATCAACCATGACACATCAGGAAAAAAATTATTTCCTTAAAAGTGCTTAGAGAAAACAGAGATTATAATATTCTAGAGTAAAGAAGCCAGTGAAATATGAAAGATAAAAGACATAAATTTCTTACAAAGGTGACATAAACCAGAAATGAGATCCAATTATAAATTTAATTACAGGAATGTTGGCCTCATCATCTTCGACCATGAGGCACAAGTATATTTTAACGCTTTATAATTCACTGTCTTTTATCTTCAGGCAGGCTTTACAAAAGCAGCCATTTAAGAAGTAAACAACAGACCTAAAATCATGAAAGAAACTGTGATCGCATTGGAATTTCTCAGTGTTGACTTTATTTCTATCTACAAAAATGAGATAATTTACAACGGTTACATTTGTTGTTTTTATTTTGTTTCTATTGTTTCTATTACAACCTAGAGTCAAAACTTTACACTTGCCAAAATGAGGAAACAGAAGCTCTTAGAGTTTACATTAAGTTTATTTAACTTTACTCAAGTAACAACAAAGGACAGTGCTTAATAACTCAGTAAAATAGTTTTCCAATATGCCAGTGTGACTATAAACATATTAATTTAATAAAGATTCTGTTTATTGAGTCTCCATGCTGTCTGTATTGGGGACTTTTCCATCATTTCATTCTGTCCTTGTAGTGGCCTTTTTCTTATGTTTTTTATCCCCATTTTATGGTAGATGAAACTAAGGCAAATATAGATTAAGTAGTCTGTATATTTCACATAGAGTCAAATGAAATAGTCAAATTGCTTAGGATCAAAATAAAGCACACCCACATAATATTGTACCACATCTTCATGGATAGAAAGAATTCCCCATATTTCTGGCTTTTTTCTGAGCACTGAAGCATAGATTCTTTCCAAAAAACCTACCAAAATACTCTGCCTGCTAGAATGGTATTAAGAATAATTAATATTCTTATTAAGCACTAAAGCATTTCTATATTTATGCTTGAGTTGCTCAAGTAAGGGAAGGCTTGAGTTACTCAAGTAAGGGAAGACTTGAGTAAGGAAAGGCTGTGCACACTGATAAATATAATGATGCTCTAAAATGAACAAATCAGATCACTGTATAATATGGATTAAGGCTACTTATTATCTATATATCTATCTGTTTACTTATATTTTCCAGCATTTAATAGCAGGAAATAATGAAAACAGATACATAGCTCTTCTCCAATTTATTAGTGATACTTTCAATATAAACCACACCTGCAAACATGCCATACTGGAAAAAAATGTTTAATGATTCTGGAATAGCACACATTATAATTAAATACGTATATTTCCAAGGTCTCTTGTAATAGATGTAATATAGTCACAGATAAAGAGCAAGCACGATGGCAAAAGTAACTAGCTAACACCATATCCAATGATCTCTGTTGGTGACTATTATTACTGTGTCTAAATTTACTGCTTAAACTCCCATGGCTATCTATGCAGATAATTCATTTGGATAAATTAGCCACTTAATTTAATATAATTACAAATCTGTTGTTAATCTAAATGTTCCACAACCACGAACATATTTTAACCTTCCTTTATGAAGAAAAAACATCCCATTGTATTAACAAATATGATTTAATGCTAATGAAGAGTGTCGTCTGAGATTGTCGTCTAAGCTGGTTTTACACTCAGCATGTGTAAAAGAGATAAGTGGCTTGAGAAGTTAGCACAATGATCCCTGCCATGTTCTTAAAGTACCAGCAGATTAAATATTGTAATTTAATGTGTTTATGCAAAAAAACTACAATTTAAATCATTTGTAGGCATGGACATTATTTTATTTTGTACTATGCAGTAATTGTTCTGATGTAATAATCCCTATAGAGTGTTTTAAAATTTTTAGAAGCTTAACTTTTTTTTTTTAAAGTTAATACAGTCTTCCTACAGCTTAGCCCATATTTAATAACAAGACTCAAATATGATTTTTCTCTTCCAGATTTAGGCAAATTTGTTGAGACATAAGAAGTCTATTTGTTATTTCTTAATCAAAATAAAATAAAAGATATTGTATCTATTGATTTTTGTGATAAGTAAGTACCAGGACTCCACTAAAGTACAGCTTCATTTGATTCACACCTTTCTACATGACTAGCTGCAGATAGTTTTTGTTTTCTAACAAGCAGCAGATGGAAGACTGCGGTTTGAAATGAGGTAACATGAAATGGGACTACTTTCTTTTTAACTATGTTCTAACTCTGAATTACTCTATTACGTTCCTTATAAACCTTGTTTTGCTACAGACTGCTTTTTACCGCTGTTTTTTATTTTACAACACTTTTGGAAACCCAGGTGTTTTAAGAGTCCATCAAAGAAATTAGATCATCCTAGCAGCTAACATACTTGGGACTACTTTCTATATATCCTTTTTTTATAGCACAAATACTTTTGACATGAATGTCTAGCCAGGAGGTATGAATATATATACAAAAAATGAGACACCAGTTCTTGGATTCATTGAGAGAAGGAGACTTCCTGCTGAATATATGGTAGATACAGCAGCATGCAAAGCCACATTCTTGCTGTCTGTGCATAGTAAAAATAAATAAATAAACTTTCTGAACAAATAAAATGATTACTCAACAGATGGAGTGGAGTTACGAAGGTAAGACGACATTCCCCTAAAAGAGAATGTTTTAATGCAAGGTTGGTTTATAATAAATAAACTTATTTTACAATTTAGAAGTTTGAAAACAAAACAAAAGAAAATTTCTAAGCCTCATTTATTCCGTCCTTTTGACTTTACAACAGAATGGTTTCAATCACCGGAAGACTTCTGTAGCTTCTTTTAAAACAGCTATTGCTTTCATATCCTCAAATGCCAATGCATATCAAGATTTGTATTGGGTAGAGGGGGGAAAATAATATTCTGCAGGTATTTTATCTAGGGATTGTGAATGTGGTAATTTGCAATAGGCAATTGTGTGTGCGCGCGCGCGTGCGCGCTAAAGAGAAAGTCAACGCTTTTACTCAAGTCTCAGAAAGAGTTGTTAGTAAACATCAGATTGAACCTACATACATTTAAATCTCTTGCCTCTTGACTGCTCTTTTGAACAAGACAGCGTGCTTTTGACATGTGATTGGCAAAGAGTAGTCAACCATATCGAAACCAAAGGCGGAAAGGTTTATAACTGTTTAATAGAATCCCATCATATAAGAAATAAGTCAATAGAAGAGTAAAGTGAAAAGGTTCACTGGAGCATTTCATACATTACGCTAACCCTGAACAAGAAAAAGTAAAAAAAAAAAAGAAAAAAAAAAAAAGAAAAAGAAAAATGTTTTAAACACCTAGAGATAATACACATTTTGTTTTTATTCATATATAGATTATCTCTATAAGTACAAGTACATAAAATATAGTTGTAATATGGGTGACTTTTAAATGGCTATGATTTCTAAAATATTACAAAGAATATGCTGCATTGCTAAGTGAATAGGCAAACTTGTAATTTTTCTCCATGTAGTCAAGAGACAACTTTTAATCATCCAGGGCCCTAGGTACACTATACATTTCTGAAAATCATTTGAGGTGTAATTAGATGTAAAATTGAAATCCAGTATAATATTTATATTTTCATCACTTCTATGATCACTTTAGGGCAATTAAAACTAATTAAAAATACAGAGAGAAAGCAAGTACACACCTGGCTTGACAGTGAGAGCCATGGGATATGTTTATGTTTCTACAACTGATTCATAGTGTTCAAAATAGAACAAAGATCTCCGTCCCCAGCCATTGTTAAAGCATTTGGTACACTCTTCATTTGATGTTTAACAAGCAGTACCACCAAGCTCTACATCTATAAGTTCCCACAGCAATCTAAGAACTAACAGCATGCAGATCAACAATTTACTATACTAAATTCTAGATTATAGTATTGATATTTAAGAAGTTTTTTAAAAAGTTAGTTTCTAGAATTTATTCAGCTTTTACCATTTTTCTATCAATGTCATTTATCTGTTGCAGGATCTAATCCCAGATACCTCATTGCATTACACTGCATTTAGTTGTACTTTCTCTTTACCCTCCTCTGGTCTGTGATAGTTTTTTAAGCTTTCCTTATTTTTCATGACCTTGAGGCATATTTTGTCAGGTACTTTGTAATATGTTCCTCAAATTAGGTATGTTCAATGCTTTTTTCATAGATTCTTAGACTTGTATCCTGTCAGGTTGGAATCATTCTAGCTGTGCTGACTCCAGGGGTGTGTGTATGTGTAGGGGGGCGGTTCAGAATGACTCAATGGACAATTAATGCTTTTGAATTCATGCTTTATTGCAAGACTTTCACACATTGACAATCATACAAATATATTCAGCACACCTTTAAAGGTGTCAGACTTTCAGTGAATCTTTCGATATCACCTAACCCCAGTGAGATTGGCCTTTATCACAAAATCCCAAAACAACAAATGCTGGCAAGGATGTGGAGAGACAGGAACACTCTTACACTGCTGGTGGGACTGCAAATTAGTGCAACCTCTGCAGAAAAGAATTTGGAGATATCTCAAAGAGCTAAAAATAGAAGTGCCATTTGATCCAGCAATAGCACTATTAGGCATCTACCCAAAAGAGCACAAAACATTCTATGATAAAGGCATCTGCACCTGAATGTTTATGGCAGCACAATTCACTATTGCAAGGATGTGGAAACAATCCAAGTGCCTTTCAATTCATGAGTGGATTAATAAAATTTGGTATATGTATACAACAGAATATTAATTAGAAGAAACGATGGTGATCTAGCATCCCATATATGTTCCTCGATAGAACTTGAGCCCATCCTCCGAAGTGAGTATCACAAGAATGGAAGAACGGGCCCTACATGTACCCGCCATCAAATTGGCACTAACTGATCAACAACTATGGTGCTCACATGGTAGTAATATTCTTCAGGGATTGGGGGCTTGGGGATGGGTAAACTCACAACTAATGGACGCAGTGAGAGTGATACAGGGAGGAAAGGCATGACTCAAATCATGGTTTGGGTGTGGCAAAGTCATAACATGTAACCGAAATGTTTGTACCCCCATAATATCCTGAAATAAAGAAATTTTAAAAAGTAAAGTTCTGTTAGAGAAACATGTACCAGAGGCTACCATCTGTTCTCTCTTAGGGCTGTTATGTTTATGGTTTCATCCGCATGATGCCTCTTTCCCCATCCTATAACCTCTTTTGCCACTATCCAAGTTCCTACTCTTTCTGTAACCTCAAGATGTTATAAAAACATCAACTATCTTGCTTTTC
The DNA here is from genome assembly GCA_004363605.1 of Indri indri. Taxonomy (NCBI): domain Eukaryota; kingdom Metazoa; phylum Chordata; class Mammalia; order Primates; family Indriidae; genus Indri; species Indri indri. Next base: position 54,124 of record RJWJ010004929.1, read on the forward strand.
TTCCAGTTTTATATTTTGTATGACTACAGCACACTTACATGTGCGCATGCAATAAAGTTTGTATGCCTCATTCTTTAATTAATCTATTATCAGTTTGTTTTATCAACTCAAATTATTGAACCTCCTGGAGAAAAGTCAAACTTCCCTACACAACCATTTGCTAGAGTGGCTCACAGATCTCAGGAAAGTGTTTTACTTAGGCTGACTTGTTTGTAATAAAGGATATTACAAAGAATACAGATCAACAGCCAGATGGAAGAAATGAACAGAGTAAGGTTTTGGGGAAGAGGTACAGAACTTCCATGCCCTCTCTGCTTGTGGTATCCTGCTGGCACCTTGATACTGTAACAGGCCATCCACTGAACACATTTCAATGACCTCTATATAATCCTTTCCCTTAACTAACTATTAATACTTCACCTTTTAACTTGTGTCCCATTAATGATGGATTTTCTGAAAGACAAGAAAGCTGAGATTCTGAAGGCCCCTGGGCAGACTTCCTGAACCAAAATTCACCATCCCCCACAGCCTGCTCCATACATGTAACTCCTTGTAAGATACACTAGGAACTGCCTCAAAGCACATGGCCCCTCCTTTAGAAGCCCATGATCTTCCTTTGTCAAAGAGAGGGTTTTGAGGCAGCTTCTTTGATTCTCCCAACAAGACAGCTGTCATATTAAAAATTCCGTTATTCCTTGGCAATCATCATTTCAATAATTGGATCTTTGTGCAATGAGCAACTGGACCTAGACTGAAGCCCCCTTGCAGTTTTGACAATAATATGTGCAACAACCTGTATGTTTTCCGAACCTTGTCCTCTGGGTTTCTATGGAGGCTTTATTATTAAAGCCTGATTGGTGAAATTCATGGCCATTAGTGATTAACTCAAAATTCAGCCCCTCTAACTTCTTGCAGATCAGGGTAGTGGGAATGGAAGTTTCAACCCTTTGATCTCTAGGTCCCTTGACAACCAGCACCCACCCTGAAGTTATCCAGAAGCACAGTGGCTGTTAATCATCTCATTAGCATATTTTAAAAAAACAATTACCACTTTGAAGATCCCAATGGTTTTAGGAGCTATGTGCCAGGAAACCACACAGAAAATATTTATTTCTTGTTAAGACATACACAGTCACATTTGCTGCTTTTACTCTTCTCTCCAACCTCTAAAGTTTGAGCGAGTAACTCAGGGCTCTTGCTGGGTCCTGGGTTCCATCATCTTCTCATCTACCTCTGTCTCTTGGGGATTATGTCAAGTATTATGACTTTAAATAACCCCTATATAGAGATGATTCCCAAGTATAACTCTAGCCCTCACTCCTCTTTTGAATTCCAGACTCATTTTTCAACTGCCTACTTGACATTTCCTTTTGTGTGTCTGAAAGACTTGTCAAAGTTACAAAGTACAGAACTGAACTCCTAATCTCTTCTCAACCCCACTCTTTGTCAAAATCTGCTCCATTTACAATTTTCTCTAATCTCACGCAAGAGTAGCTCCATTCATTCAAGTTCTCAGTTCATAAAATTTGAAGTTAGACAACATTAGTATTGATGATCATAAGAGCTGTAAAAGTGTAAATGACACAGACATTATTTAAGGAATATTCTTATCCCAGCTTAAAACAAGTTTAATAAAAAATATTTTTGTGTCAAAAAATTTCCAGAATATATCTCAAGACTTACAGGTGGGCAAATTTTTGTTTTAAGCAAAACTGTGTGTGTTTCAACATTCCATTAAACTACCATAACTGTCCTAAATGTTAGATTAATTGCAGAGGAGATGATGCTAAAATGCCGAACTTTCAGGACCAGAAGTTTCTCTCAATCTTTCAATATTTTGAAATGGGTTCAAATGTATTTGGCAAGGAAGTCATCATTTATTAAATAATTATTAGCTGTCAAAATCTGTGCTTGGAACCTTTGTATTCCAAGACCACAAACCTGAAGACTGGTTCAGGAAAGATTGACATTATTGAATCTGCCTGGAACAGTATAATTTTCAAAGAGTGACCTTCAAGCTGGTATTTGCCTAGCTGAGTCACACCACAGGACTTGTCAATAGAGATCCAGACATGCCCTGCTGGGAAATAATATATGTTCCAATCTTGTTAGAAAAACATTAATCTTGAATCTAGGGCATCGAGTCTACCTATTATAGCAATTGGAGTGCTCTATCCATCAAATGACACAATAAAATATAGTCTTATGATTTTCATAGTTGGTACAAATGTAAATTAATAAATCTGTATGTATACATACCATTTTAATATGTGCACACTGTTCTAAAAAGCTTATGATAATTAATATTGTTCATTAAATCAATAACTCACTGAATAATCAAATAGATCAATATTAGATTTTTACATACACCTTGCACTAAGAAGATCATGTCTGAATATTTACACCAAGACTTACAGATAAAAACAGTGTCTATATAAAATTAAGAATTTTCCCCAGAACTCAATCAACAGTCAGTCTTGAAAGACTTTATTCAGACTAGAGTTGCCAGATAAATATAGAATGCCCAGTTAAATTTGAATCATGGATTTAATAATACATATTATTTTAGCAACGTAATATTTGGGACATACTTATATTAATTATTCATTGTTTTACTTGAAATTACATTTAAGTGGAAGTTCTACATTTTTATTAATTAAATCTGTCAACCCTAATTCTGAAAAAGTAACCCAACCTTGAAACATTTATTTATTTATTCATGCAACACTTATCTAATAAGCACCTGATATATAGCCGTAGTGCTAATGTACACACAAATTGCAGAGCATAAGGGCTGGTCAGTTCTTCAAAGAGCTTATTGTGTGGTAGAAGAGAGAGTTAAGTAAATAGATACCTCTACACAACATAATAAATGTTATTAATATAATAAGTGTTCATTAGGTACCACGGAAGTCAGTTGTGGAGTTATATTAACCATTTATGGGGGTTGTGAAAGAAATAAGAAAGAGATCACCATCTAAGTTAATTTCTAAAAGACAAGTAAAGAGATATGATTACTCTTCAACCCACCCTGAGAAGATCACATTGACTATTTCCTCTACCCCCTCTTTTTGAATGTTCTTCTTATTTCATGTAGATTTACAAGCGCCCAGTAGAATTTCACAAGAATACCATCAAGTGCCTCACTCCTCATCTCCTTTTTTCTGTGTATGCTTTTCCTTTAAATGTGAAATTCTCAAACCCTTCTGTGGAGAGCCCAGTCCACAATAGACACTTTGTGGACTGTGCTCTTCCCAGGCACATCTTCAAACCTTGGCTTAATAAACTTCAACTGAGTGTGACTCTAGTTTTTAGTCACTTATTATTTGTTAACAAACCATACACTATACTTCCAAGTTATCAATGTAGAGGACAAGAAAAAAATTTCCTTTATGCTCTGAAGGATTGCTGAAAAGTCAACTTGCAAAAGGAGATTCACTGGAGAAAAGGCGTACACATTTATTAAAATGCAGATGGGGAGAACCACAAAGGTATTACCCCTGCTCCTCCAATGGAGTTCAGAAGTCGATATACCATCATGAAGTTACAGAAAGAATGGGACTTGGCTTGTGGCAAAACAGGGTATGGTGGCACAAGTTATGAGAGGGAGAGGAGTCCTGGCTAGCAAAGGTTGTCTTGTTATGCAGATGAAATCTCACAGGTAGCAGCCCTCAGAGAGAATAGATGACAAATGTTTCTTTCAGCTCTTTAAAGATGTCAGACTCTTAGTTATTTTTTTCTAGATCCAAACAAGGGAAGGCCTCAGAGAAAACCTTGCTGCATCAATGCAGGTTTTTCTCTGCAGAGAAAAATCTCTTCCATAAATGACAGCTTTGCAGGGCTACTTCTGTTTGCTGGCTCTTTGAAGAGCCATCTCGATATATGTCAAAGATGTATATTTTGGGGTAAAATATTTTGTTTTCCTTCATCAAATAAGAATAATTGCCCAAAAGTAATAACTAAGATCTCTAGCATTTTTTATCTTTAGGTTTGTATCAGTGAGGGAAACTAAATCGGGAGACTAAAATGTCAACTGAAAAGAAGCCAAACTCTGTAAAATAATTTAAAGAGGTTTATTCTGAATTGAATTTGAGGACCATGGTCTGGAGCCATACCCAAGAAGCTTTCAGCAAGTGGACTTGCTGTGGTTGGGTTAAAGTTTGGTTTTATATATTTCAGGGAGACAGGAATTACACTTAAAGTCATAAATCAATACATGGAAGGCATACATTGGTTTGGCCTGAAAATGTGGGATATCTCAAAGTGGGGGCTTATAGGTTATAGGTGGGTTTAAAGAGTCTTTGATTTGTAATTGATTAAAGAAATGAAGCTTTGTCTAAAGGTTCGGAATGTTTTAAGTCAAGATAAGGAAGTCTATTAATCAGAGACAAGCCACCAGACATATACCCAGACTGAAGTCATTTGTTACATATATTGAGGCCCTTCGGGTTTGTCTTGCATACCCTTAGGCCTGTTAATGAGTTACAAAGGATATCTCCAAGAAGGAGGGGGAGCATGATGAGGCATGTCTGACCTCTCTTCTCATGGCCAGCAACTCAGTTTTAGGGTATCCCCTTGGCCAAGAGGGAGTCTATTCAGTCAACTGGTGGAGGGGTGCTTAAGATTTCATTTTAGTTCACAAAAATATGACTAATTTGAACAGAGCAAACTTATATTATTCTTTTTCCTACATATACAGTTGCTAACTGGTGACTGAAAGATAAGAGATACTAAAGTATCACGGATGTGGCAACTTTAGGAAGAAGCTACCGTTCCAGTCCTCCCACCAAAGAACTGGAAGGAAGGCCACCATGGAGCTGAGACCCAGACTCTGAGGAAAGAATGCTGCTAGTGCTAGCATCTCTGAGGAGAACAGATACCGATTGTTCTGCAAGCTTTGGAAAAGCTACAAAGTAGACTCAGCTGATAATTACAGAAAGGAACTGCTACTGAAGGGGTGAAGTAGCGTTGCCAGAGTGAAGCTCTCAAGATCAGCACACCAAATGGAAGCCCACACAATGCAATCAGGAAAGAGCAATCCCCTTTCTCCAGCTTTGTTGCCTCCACTTTTATTTTATTTTATTTTATTTTATTTTATTTTATTTTATTTTTCGATACAGGGTCTCACTCTGTCACCCAGGCTGAAGCGCAGTGGCACAATCACAGCTCATTGTAGCCTCAAACTCCTGGGCTAAACTGATCCTCCTGTCTCAGTCTCTTAAGTCGTTGGGACTACAAGCATGAGCCACCATACCTGGTTCAACTAGTGCTCCTTCTTGGCAGAAACAAATAGGAAATCTATAACCAAAGTGGAAGTGTAATTTGCAGAGCCCCAGCTTCTGCATCAAAAACAGTATAGAACGACAATTTGGAACATCTAATAATTAATTCACTATATGAAGATACCCTGTAGATACTATTTTTTTAAAATCATGTATGAGTTTTTAATTTTTTTTTTTTTTTTTTTGCTTTTCTTTTCAAGATTTTCTACTATGTCGCTGAAAAGGTAACCTATTTATGTTCATTGATTCTTGTCATTTACAATCATATAGAATTTTTTTGATACCAGCAATATTTTACATGCCGTTTTCTTTCTTTGGCTGTCCTTACCTTATTGCCATGCAGAATTCTCCCTTTTGTATGTCAATATTTAAAATTTTCATTTGTTATCCTACAATTTTTCAGTTTCTATTGTAAGGCGAAAAGTAATGAAATTGTGTTTCACCAATAATTTGGTTATTAATGACAATGCCATCCTTTTGTTAGTCAGCTGTAACATACATACTATAAAACATTTTCCCTTTCTGCCACAAAATGGAGTTCATAATGAATGTTCAAAAAAAGCCATGTTTTATCCTTAAAACTGAACAAAGATGAGAAAGTTTTTGATATTTTACATATTGATAGGTTAAACTAGGAAAAGCATTGAAGCCTTCTAAATTTATACAACATAGTCTATCTGCTACTATCATTGATGATGAATGTGAACACAAATCCATGCCTGTCTCCCCTTGCCCCATAGACTTTTGACCCAAGACATTGAGACAATCTTAGATACATGAATCAGTGGCAAACATTGTGAAAAATCGGGTTTACATTGTAGTTTTCTTGGATGTAATCAGAATCAATAAAGTAAAGCATATTGCACAGTGCTTGATCAATTAATGGATTACAGGTGTTTAAACATGCTCTACCAATACTAATAGTTGGAGAGGTGAGAAAATTGAGCAATACAATTATCATTGTCTTCTACATAGCATAAATATTTGTCAATTTCTTTGTTTTAATTGATAAATTGTTTTACACTATATACTGTATATCAAATCTTGCTATGTAATAAAATTTCCATTCCTCTTAAAGTCTGCTCATAATTACCAGCATTGCTCTATTATAACAACAATACAAATCTGGGGGGAAAGTTTTCATTCACCAATTCATCAGCATAATTGGCAGCAGGTTTAGAACTTCTTAACCAGGTAGATTGGGATGAACAAATATCACTGTTCTTGAGGCAGAGTTGCCTAGTACGACAGATCACAATTGCTAATTAGTAACTATCCACAATCCATGACAATTAGAAAGTACAAATTAGTTAAATCACATGTCTCTAGTATTTCCTAGAAACAGTATTTCTCTGGTTATTATGTGGAGAAAATGCCCTAGGAATTTTAAAAGATGCAGAAAAGTCAGAGTAAATGAATACATAAACATTTAGAGTCTGTATAGATTTAATGCAACTATTTAGTTTGATAGAAGGAAAAATATGTGGCTAATAAAATTGTCAGAATAAATTTCATGTTCTTTATGGTTTAAGCCATAAAGGAAGAAGCATTAAGGTTTCTTTTGTGTCTTATCTTAAAGCAGAGTCATAATTTATACAGAACATTTATAATAGTTAAATATGTCTTCTATTTAAGAATGTAGTTTCTCTCTAACACAAACACAGGGTTAAGCCAAGGAAATACATTCAGTTTCCCAATTCCTTTGGATGGTTTCTTAAAATTGCTGCATGCGTTGAATTATACTCCATAAGAATAGTGAAGACTTTTTTTATATTTACAAAGATCTCCCTAGACATAGGTTCATTTAATATTATTTTACAAAACTCTAAACAAGATATTTGTAGGAGAAAAATCTTTCAAATAATGATCACGCTTGAAAAAAATGTATTCCATATACACTATTATTGCTCTGTTCTGAATATTGAACTATCACTATCACACTGTGAAATAAATGGGTTCCTGCCTCCTCCTGTGTCTGTTTCGGTGATTTTATTTAGTCAAGTAATAATACGAAATCTGACATGATTTTCTGTGTGGGAGAGAGAAAAGCCATGTAAGAAAATGAGATATGGTGAAGGAGAAACAGAAAAAGTGGAAAAACACAAAAAAACATGAAGTCATATAGTGACAAGGAGTATGTCTAATCCACAAGAGAATTTATGAAATAAACAGAGACATCCCAACCTTTTCTGTGTGAGAGGTTATTATCTGTATTGATTTTAGTTTATAAGTTAACAAGTTCTTTCTCTCTTTCTTATTTAAGAAAGTAACATAAAATCCATAAATAACATGCATCCAGAGAGTCACTCTCACTAGAAGTATCCTGAGAACTACAGCACATTAATCTTATGACTGTGTATTGGACCACTCAGAAATATAAAATTTAGAATGGCCTCCTGAAGGACTAAAGAAATCACACTTATGTCACTGTCCCTATCTTAGTGCTCCAGAAAAATATTTAAAAATAGTAATAAAAACCAAGAATGCTTATGCATGCAAATACACGCATGTATGCAAAGGCAGACACACACACATACAGACCTGTATGTCTGGGCAGAGGAGTCAAAACACAAATGTTATTTGAAATTGTGAGCAAATTAAATATTAGCAAAATTAATAGTAACAATTTAGCCACTAGTACTCTCTTTGGTTTCAGCCATTGCATTCTGGCTACCTGTTCCATTGCCAATATGTCTCTTATGACATCTGATGCTACTAACATTGCTCTTTGAGTTGTGACCACCAGTAGGAGGGGCACTTGATTTATAACGCATGGAGTAGAGACGCAGATAACTAAAGCATAAGTCCTTTCAGGTTCAATGAACAAAAAATAAAACTTTCTTCACCACTCAACAGCACAAATCATCAATAGCCTTCAAGTATTTCCTTCACTTATAGGAATAAAAAAGAAAAGCAAAAAAGTAGAAGAAAGAGGAGTGTAACTATAACTGTTTTCTGATAAGAGTATACATCTCAAAGACAGCACGGGGAGGATCAAAATCAGAAGTCCTGGCACAAACCAGATACCAGTGAATTAGCCTTCTCTGGCTGCAATACAAGAATACCACAGACTGGGTGGCTTAAACAATAGAATGTTATTTTCTCATAGTTTTGGAGGCTGGAATTCCAAGATCAAGGTACCGGCAGAGTTGTTTTCTAGGGAGACCTCTCTAGCTTGCAGATGGCCACCTTCTCACTTTGCCGACACATGGTCTTTCTTCTCCTGGTGTCTTTTCTTCTTATAAAGAGAACAGTCCTATTGGATTAGCTTTCAATTTCTTATTAATTAAAAAATACTGCTTAGTAAAAAAAATCTAGATGAACTTGGGTTTGGAAATGACTTTTAAGATACAAAACAGAAGAAGGCATGATCTGTGAAAGAAATTGATAAGCCTGACTTCATTGAAATTAAAAATTTCTGCTTTCTGCAAGACACTGTCAAGAGAATGAAAAAAAGCAACCCACAGGCTGGGAGAAGATTATTTGCAAAATACATTTATTCGATAAAGGACTGCTATTAAAAATATACATAAAGCACTTAAAAATCAACAGTAGAAAAGGAAACAACCCAACTAAAAATGAACCAAACAGCTTAACAGACACTTCACCAAAACAAACAAACAAACAAACAAACAAAAGATACTGATGGAAAATAAGCATATGGAATTGTTCTCCACATCAGATATCATCTGGGAAATACGAATTAAAACAACAGTGAGATACCACTAGGTACCTATCAGAATGATTAAAATCCCAAACACTGACAACACCTAAGGCTGGTGTGGTATATCCAGACAAAAAATATTATTCAGCACTTAAAAAAAGCTATCGAACCATGAAAAGACATAGAGGAAACTTAAATGCATATTATTAAATGAAACAAGCCAATCTGTAAAGGTTACATACTGTATGATTCTAAGTGTATAACATTCTGGAAAAGGCAAAACTGTGGAGACAGTAAAAGGATCGGTGATTTACAGGAGTTAAGGAAGAGGAAAGGAATAATAGGTAGAACTCAGAGGATTTTTACGGCAGTGAATCTACTCTGTATGATACTGTAGTGGTGGACACATCATCGTACATTCTTTCATAACCATAGAATGTGCACCACCAAGACTGAACTCGAACGTAAGCTGTGAAGTTTGGGTGATTATGATGTGTCAACATAGGTTCATTGATTGTGATGAATGTGCCGCTCTGCTGGGAGATGTTGATAAAGGAGGAGGTTATGCATGTGTGGGGGCAGGGAGTATATGGAAAATCTGTACCTTTTGCTCAATTTTGCTGTAAAACTGAAAACTGCCATAAAAAAATAAAGTCTATTTAAAAACTAAACAAAAACCTACAAAATGTAAACAATAAGTGACTTCTTTCACTTTTTCTGAAACTCTTTGAAATAATTCAAAAAATTCCATCTTTGAAAACATTTTAATAAGTGGATCTTCAGAATAAAGAAAAATTAGGTTTTCAAGATGTATGTTACTGAATTTTTAATATTGAGGAATACTTCCAATTGGCTCTTTTAGATTAATTTATACCATGATGGGGGAAAAGATGTAGGACCCCAAATAACAGACAGCAGTTAAATGGTTTTAACTAACTTTTAATCTTTTTATATTTTTTCTCAAATAAACCTCAGTTACATAGAAGAGAATTAATCATAATCCTTAGTCACAGCACACTGTTGTCATTGGTTCAATCATAGCCCTCTTCCAGTTATTTATTATTAGTTAATTTATTTTTAGATATATGGTGACCCACACGTGAACCAACAACCCAACCACCCAAAAAGAAACATTGACAATAACTTGCTGTGGTCAGAAATTGTGGATTCACCGGGTTACTCAATTATAACTCCTAACTAATGTGTAACAATGCAGTGTTGGATTTATTTTTGTTAGTATGCAAACATTAAGAGCAAGCAAGAATAATTTTAGATGGAGAGAGACACCTCATAGGCAATTTGCAAACATTCCAGACATTCGTCTCTTGTTGTAATAGATCATTTACATTCCAGGTAGGAACATGCTTCCTGAGGAATCTTGCTTAAGAACAATGGACTGTGGTCATAGCCTGTGACTTCCATCTGTAACTCAGCTCACAACAACAATAAAAAAAGCAAAACAATTACTTGAGAAGTATTCAGTGGTTTTCAAGATCATAGGAAGAATGTGACAAGTGTCTCTGAATACTTTCCCTTTTCATGCAGCAGGTAGAGACAATATGTATTCCTTTATCATCTCTGTACAAAGTTCTTTGTCATTTGAATCATTATTTCTGCACAGCAGCCAGTAGGTGACTTTTATATCAGCATTTTCCAAAGTTGGGTAACATTTGTTTGACCCCCACCACAGGCTCTATGTTTTTAGTCATGCTACATGTTATGTTAGAGTGATAATGCCTAACTGTTGCCAGATCTTTCTATCATAGTCCCAGAACATAAGATTTTTGTTCCATCTCCTGGAACCGTCTTTAAATTTTTTTTCATTTTAATCATAAATGTACAGTTTAGAAAAACTGTGAAAAGGAAAACATTACCTACTACAGTAGCTGGAGTGATACTGTTAAAACTTAAGTCATATAATCTCATCCCTGTTCTCAAGGCCGGCCATCTATATTTTCTTATTTCTCAGACAGTGAAGTTTCAGTTTTAACAATGGCTTAAAAGGGCCACTGTGATCTTCTATCATTAACATCAACTTCTGTTATGTACCAGCTTGCTCATTCTACACCAGCCACGCTGGCCTTTCGGGTGTCTTAGAATGCACCAGGTGGGATCCCAAGTCAGGGCTTCTGCACTTGCTGGTTCCTGTCCAGGCACATTCTCACTTCTGGAACTTTGCAAGAGCTACTCTTTTCCCTGTTATATGCTGCTTGCGGAGAGCTAGCTGCATGGTTCACTCTGTTGCCTTTTTAATCAAGGTGCTCACATGTTACCTTCTCAAGAAAGCAAGCCTTCCTGCCCTATTTAAAATTGCAACCCTATCCCCAGTCCCCACAAATGAGAATTCACTGGCTATTGCCCTTGTCTGCCTTAATAGACTTCCTAAAATGTATCTTTTTCAAAATACAACATAGTATACTTATTTGTTTATGATCTCTTGAGTATGAGAAGTCAAGACTAGGATGCATCCTGGTGTGAGCAGAGTCCCATCACACAGTTTCTAATCAATAAATGTGCAACAAATGGTTTTATTTTGTTGTTTTAGTATTCTCCTTTGCTCTTTTTTTTTTTTTTTTCTTTTTCACATGCGGCGTATTCTTGTTTTTCGGTAAGGTATGTGCTCTTCAGGTCTCTGGAAGTACCCTCAGGCCTCTGCTCTGTACCAGACGAGAGCAGATGTCAGGTTTGACAAGGTGTTAGTAGCCTTTGTTCATTTAGTGGAAGCGTTTTGAAAGTCTGATGTTTTCCTGTGCCTGGAAACTCATTGTCTGGCATAACTTTTCTCAGCATTTGGCAGCATTGGGAGGCAACAGTTCTGTAACTGACACCACTGTGACTTCCCCACTCCCCATATCCGAATGGAAAGAGGTATTTCTGCCTGCCTGATCCTTGGTCCCTGGTATCTAAGTTGTGCAAGGTCCTCCTGGTTTTCTGGCCTTGATGACAAACTTGCCCAATATCCCCTTGTTTGGTTTGGACAAGCACCTCATGTAGAATTTCTTTTAGTGCTTTGCTTGATATCTGATAGGACATAAAAAAAAATCAGGCTGAATCCTGCCTACCTACACATCACAAACTATTACAGTTCTACCTGTTTCAATCACGCAGATTCACCTCTCCTAACTTATGTTTTTCTCTAGAACTTGTGTTTTGAGTCTTTTGGAATATGCAATGTCATTAACCTGATACAAAATATGAAAGCGAAAGAAAAACCTGTGGTGTTGATAGAATTTGGTTTGGCATGTATTATGGGTGAAGCCTTGCTATGAACTGTGATTCGTAAGATGGGACTGTTTAGGACCCCAGCAAGGGCTGCGATATAGATTAGGGATATCTCCAAAAAGCCAGAGTATAGAGGTGGCATCAAAGGGACAACAGTATTGTCCCCAGAGGGAAATACAGTACTGCCAAAAAGAAGGATCATCACAGCTGCACTAACCTCCTTTCTCCTTTCTTGTCCCTCATGTAACCTGGAATTGTGCTACTGCAGAGCTATGCTGGCATTGCACCTAATGAGCAAGGAGAGAAATATCCCTCTATTATGCCCTTGTAATGATGAAGAAATTTGCGGGGAAAGGCTCTGTAATAGTCTAGACTCTCTTTAAATGGAGGGTAAATTCTGCATTGACAGAAAAGCTTTCAATCATTTAGGAAAAATTCTTCCTCCATGGCCATGAATTTACCCATAAAAACTGGAATGAATATAAAATTTTCCATATCATGCACAATCATTACCCTTCAAGTCTGTATTTAAAGATTTTTGTAAATTAGATACATGAAAATATTCTGGTTTTCAACCCTAGACTTTTGAGATAGTACATAGAATAAAGTACTATAAATGAATAATAAATTCAGAAATTATCTCAAATTTATTCTTGCTTCAAAATATGGAAGAGTCATATAGGCATATAATGTTAAATGAACCAAATTGCTTAATGATCCTCTCAGCACATTCTTATATAATTCAGATTTTCTCCTGTACCTCTTCACGGTTTAGATGATATACACATTCTTAATCTCTTCGTTACATCATCAGCATTCAAGATAATGAGGTTTTGACATTTCTAAAAAGATAAACCTAATGGAGAAACAATATACACAAGTCAAATTACACTTAGATGTTTTTCCTACTTATCACCAGAATTAAAGGTATAATTTAATATGGATTTTTGATTAAAAACAGATGGCTCACATCTGTTCTCAGACTGAGGGGAAAAAAGCATTTTAACTTAAAAGTATAAATCTCTGAGATAATATCTGATAAGGAATAAATGTTAAATACATTTTGCTTCCATTTCCACAGATATTTTCTGATGTCCATCCATTGAAAAAGTAACTGGAATAAAAATAAATGCATTTTTATGACAACATCCTTAGGAATCATGCCATGTTGCAAGTGGTTTCAGAGATTCATCGTGTGCACTGTCAAGCAGTATAGTCATGTGCCGGCATGTATGAGAAGTTTGCAGAATAGGCCCAGCCAAGGGCCAAAGAATAAGAGGGTGAGGAACTTGAGGGTAAGGTAGCATTTTCAGTTAGTTTTGGGAGAACAAGGTTGTTTGTAAGAGACAGATTTTAAAGTGAACTCTAAGATTTCAGCCTCCTGGTAGTCACACTTTTGTTATCACTTCTGCTTCTCTCCAATTGTATATGGCAAAGATGACAGGATGTATGTGATTACATGTATGTGATTATGTTAAATAACACTGCAACACTCATATTGCAAAGAGACTGTCTCCTTTGCTGGCCTGGAAAAGGCAAGCTGCTACTTTGTGTGCTGCCACCTTGAGAAATGCAAGGAGCTGACTACAGCCTCTGGCCTAAAACCAGCAAGAAACTTAGGCTTTCTGTTCACAGCCTGCAAATAGTTAAATTCTTCCAATGACTACATGAGATTGGAAGTCTATTTCTCCCTAGACAGGCCTCAGATGATAGTGCAACCCTGGCCAACACCTTAATGGCAGGTCGAAGACCCTGAGGCAAAAGGGCCAGCTAACCAAAGCCCGAACTCCTGAACTGCAAAAGTGTGATATAATAGATGGGTGCTATTTTACACTATTTTACGTTTCTAAATTTGTGGCAATATTATTCCATAGCAAGAGGTAACTAATACAATCACTTTTGCATTCTACACTTCATGGAATGTTTTTTGTTGTTAAAGAAAGTCAAAGCTTGGCATTGATATAGACAGGTGTAGACCCATCTGAGTGGTTCAGGGCCACACAGAGATGTGAAGCCTTGCCCATTTGAGAATTTTGGTAAATAATTTGTACAAAGGTAATGCTGCTAAAACCTTTGTATGAACCAAGGAGAATACAAACAGTCCCTGACTTACAATTTCTCAACAGAATTTTTCACCTTTGTGATGGTGCAAAAGTGACACACATTCAGTAGAAATCATACTTCAAACACCAATATGAACATTCTGCTTTTAACTTTCAGTACAACAGTCAATAAATTACAGGACATATTCAATACTTTATTATAAAATAGGCTTCCTGTTAGAAGATATTGTCCAACTGTAGGCTAATGTATGTGTTTGAACGTGTTTAAGGTAGGCTAGGCTAAGCTATTATGTTCAATAGGTTAGGTATATTAAATGTATTTTTAATTTATGATATTTTCAACTTAGGATAGATTTATTGGGACTTAACCTCCTGATAAGTTGAGAAGAAACTGTACAATTACCGTGCTTAACAGAGTTAGTACCTTGGAAGAAATAATCGCTCTTCCTCGCTGGTTTAACCTACATCAAGGACAGTGACAGTATGTAGAAAGCAAGCTTCTGCTCTGCAGAGACTCTACAAATGCAACATCTTTGCAGGCTGCTGAGATACTTTAGAAATATTTTAACACCATTGCGAAAATCAAGTGGTCACATTAATTTTAGAAGATACCACCTTGAAACATAGGTAGACATATGACTAAGAATATGTTTCAGAATGTGTGGCTAATGAAAGATTATCAGATTGAAGGCAAGAGCCAGCTATGATAATTTTAACAGTAAAAATTTTTGTTTGTAAATTAAAATATAAAGTAAGTTGCATATTAATCATATATTTACATTATAAATATTGTAAAAAGTATTTCTATTATTTATTATTTCCATTTAAAATTTTAACAAAATTATGATACCTGCAAATTATTTATTTTCAAGGCTGCAGAATCAAATTGTTTTTGGATATATGCTACTGCAAATTTATTGAGTCCAGTTAAGTATTTAGTAAGCAACTGTATGAAAATAGAAATTTGCTATATTGCCTTTTAACTTATTTAATTTTTATGAATGCAACCCATTTCTTTATGGAGCATCATTTTTGTAAGGTGCAATATATTATTTTCTTCTTGTCATTTTATTTTTGCTTTCTCCCTTATATAGAATATTTACAAGATAATGAACTGATGTGCACAATAACATTAGTGTAATTTTATAACTCGCTAGATAAGCATTTAAGAATTTTCCTCTGTAATGAAAGATGGCAACAAGGTAGATAATTATAAATTATTATAAGGAAATTTGTCTTAATCAGCTTATATTGCTATAATAGTACACCTGTGGCTGGGTAATTTATAAAGAAAAGAGGTTTATTTAGCTCACAGTTCTGCAGGCTGAACAATGAGCATGGCACCAGCATCTGATTTGAGGGGAGGTTTCAGGCTGCTTCCTCTCATGGCGGAAGGTGAAAGGGAGCAATGTGTACAGAAATCACATGGTGAGAGAGGAATCAAGAGAGACAGGGGGAGGTGGCAGGCTCTTTTTAACAAGCAGCTCTCATGAGAACTAGTAGAAAACTCACCCACCATGGAGAGAATTGCACCAAGCCATTGATGAGGGATGCGCTGCTTCCATGACCCAGACACCTCCCACTAAGCTCTGCCTCCAACAATGGGGATCAAATTTCCTCATGAGACTTGGCAGGGCCAAACCAATCATATCCAAACCATCCAGAAATATACTTTTTTGGAAGCTAAAAATAGAAAGTGATCAATTATTTTGCTGACACGATGAAATAAAGATTGAATATTAAAAATAAAAAGTTGACTATTACCCAATATTAAACCATACTGTTCAAAATAGGATCCAACACCATTGGTCAAGCTACACAACAGGAAAGACAAAAGGTCTTGCAGAGATTGCAGATGACAGCAGGGTGCACAAACTCCTTATCAAATCACCACCGTCTGTGCCACTTGTGATCAAATCTGCTTTGGCATTTGGCTTGCTAACTCCTCAAGGCTATGAGTGTGTGTGTGTGTGTCTGTGTGTGTGTGTGTGTGTGTGTGTGTGTCAGTGGATTTATGGGGTACAAGTAGTTTTTCAATACATAGATGAATTGCATGTATTGCATGGATGAAGTCAGAGTTTTTAGTGTACCTGTCACCCAAATAACATACTTTGTACCAGACAGGTAATTTTTGATTGCTCACTGCCCTCTCACCCTCCCCACTTCTGAGTCTCCAAAGTCCATACCACTCCATATGACCATGTACAGCCATCACTTAGCTCCCATTTATAAGTGAGTTTATAGAGTATTTGTTTTACTGTTCCTGAGATACTTCACTTACGATTATGGCTTTCAGTTCCTTCCAAGTTGCTGCAAAAGATGTTATTTCATTCTTTTTTATGGCTGAATAGTATTCCATAGTGTGTGTATATAAATATGTGTGTGTATATATATACACACACATTTTCTTTATTGTCTTATGAGTTGATTGGCTCTTAGGTTGATTCCATGCCTTTGCAATTGTGAACTGTGCTGCAATGTACATATGAGTACATGTGCTTGTTTGAAATAATGACTGCTTTTCCTTTGGGCAGATATGCAGTACTAGGATGGCTACATCAAATGGTAGGTCTACTTTTAGTTCTTTGAGGAATATCCACACTGTTTTCCATAGACGTTGTACTAAGTTATATTACCAACAACAGTGTTTAAGCACTCCCTTTTCACCATATCTGCACCAACATCTATTATTTTTTGACTTTTTAATAAGGGCCATTCTGACAGAAGTAAGATGCTATCTCATTGTCATTTTCATTTGCATTTCTCTGATGATTAGTGGTGTCGAGCATTTTCTCCTGTGCTTGTTGGTCGCTTACATGTCTTCTTCCAAAAAGTGTTCATGTTGTTTGCCAACTTTTTAATGCGTTTGTTTTTCTTATTCTTTTTCTTTTTTTCCTTGCTGATTTATTTGAGTTCCTTGTTGATTTTTTTAAATTAATTGTGAAAATTTTAATAAGCATTCAAATGTATCTTACGTCAATAAACCACAATACTGAAATTGTGACATTTTAAATACTTTTCTCAGAAAAGATTAGTGATTTTTTTTTTTTCTCTTGAGAAACGTGGAGACCCAACGATGAGCATTCGTGTGGCCAGTCCAGGTCACTAAGGTTCACTAATTATCTAAACAGGCATTCACATTTCATGTCTACAATAAGATAGACTGTAAACTTCTTGTATCTCTGAATTTTAGCAAAATCTCCGTGAGATAATTGACAGGAATGTCAATACTCAAAGTTCTGCATTTGGATCACTTTTTTTGCTTCAAGTGCACCAAACTTAAGGATACTGGCAATTTTCTTCCTTAATTCCTTGGAAAAATATTTCTGCAATAAGTCTTATGCCTGCTATGACTAGGTTATTTTTAAGATAGTCCTTTGTTGGATACATAGTTTGTGAATATTTTCTCCAATTCTGTAGGATGTCTATTTACTCTATTGGTTATTTCTATTACTGTGCAGACACTTTTTAGTTTAATTAATTCCCACTTA
>RJWJ010004930.1:0-71876 GCA_004363605.1 Indri indri
TATCAATTGTGCCCTCTCGCGGAAACCACGGGCAAACATCCTCCACAAAATCAAAGAATTTAAACAAATCCTGACTTTTAACCTTTACTCCTCGTGTCTTTAAAGCTTCCTTCAGCTGCTTAACATAAAGCTGGTGCTGACTTAATTCCTGCCCCATATTCAGACGCACTCACCTTCTGTTCCCTCGCGGCAGGCTCCCATGGCGGCCGAAGGAATTTTACTTTCGTTTCACAAACGCCGGCAACGTCGCGTCTTCTTCCTCACTGGATCCCCCGTGTCCAGAGCCCCACATTGGGCGCCACTTGTCCCGACCCGCGGGGTAGTCAATGTGGACCCTGGAAGAGGGAGTGGGAATTGGGAGAGGCAGGAGACACAAGAAATGGAGACAAGACAAAAGGTCTGATCAAGTCTCTCGTTTATTGGCGGTAGGGCAGAGGCTTAAGTAAGGCAGAAGAGGAAGTAGAGAGGCGGTGCTTTCCAAGGCGAGAGTTTCCAGGGCAACTCCCGTGCACGGGCTGATCAGAGGGCCACGTCACACGTCATATTGGGGAAATGAAAACTTACAGGCTTAGCGTGGGCTTAAGCGGCCATCTTAGATGAGTTCCCGTCGGGACTCATGGCCCCGGACAATAATTAACATATTATAAAAGTCACCCATTAAAATGTACTATTCAGTGGTTTTTCTTACATTAGCAATTGCATAGCCATTACCCTGTCCGGTTTTAGAACACTTTCATCAACCCCAAAGGAAACCTTATAGCCGTTAGTAGTCACTCTCAATTTCTCCCACTCACAATGCCTGTCAACCACTCATCTTTGTCTCAGTGGATTTCCCTATTCTAGATATTTCATATAAATGTTATCATACAATATGTGACTGGCCTTTCGTGACTGGCCTCTTTCTCTTAGCATAATGTTTTCAAGGCTCATCCATGTCGTAACATGTGACAGTACCTCATTCTTTTCTTGCATTTTCTTTTGCTATTTTTGCAATTATGGAGCAAAGAAATGTTCATTTGCTCATCAACAAAAATATTAAGAGAGAAAATCCATATTTTGTCCTGTATTTGGAGCCGAAGATATGATTAAGGATGAGATGCCGGAGCCACGTTGACTACAGAATGTTATCAATAAGCGAAAATATAAAAAATGAACTCAAATCCTCCTTGTGTTTATATTTATATCTTTAAAGAATATCTACCCTTGATTAAGTAAACTTGAGCTAAAATACACACTAAACACTAATTTACCAAAGACAATAATATCTATTGGATATATCAATAGAGATGTTGTTTATAGGTTTTCATGTCATTTTTCTATAGTAAAATGTAAGGAAATTGTCATAATTGATGTTATTGTGAATTTTGTAAAGAAGAGAAAGAAGAAAACTCTTGATTTGATTGTAATAGGTATGGTATTCCTTGGTACAGAGACTAGAGAAAAATTGCAAAAACTTTATTATTCAAGGTAGTTGGAGCAAATGAGAGAGGAACTTCCATCTAGGACAATCTAGCAGATTTTTTCCCCCTATTTAATAATGCAGAGTGAGTTAATTCACTTTCCTCATAGTAGACATTATTTAGAAGCCTGGTTTTCACCACAATGGAAGAATTCTTAAATAAGTGTTTAAATCCCCAGACTCTTCTTTTTAAATAGGCTAAACTATCATACATAAATGAGCAGTCAGTACAGGCAGTAACTGTTGTTCAAGGGGATAATCAGTACCTGCTGGATTTAGACCTTGTAAAGTCTGAAGTTTGATTTCTCTATCCTTTTCCTCAGTAAAACCAGTATTGCAAAATATCACTCTAGGTAGCACTTGAAATTCCTGCTGGGATTTCCCTCCTTCACCCCTCCCCCTCATTTTTTCAAGATGTCCTATTTTTAAAGAGAAAATTAAGAGGATTTTTAAAAATTTTGTAATTGTATTATGAGTATATATCTGTCTGAAAGTGACATTTTGTAACTTCATAGAGATTTTACTTTACAAGTTAACTTAGTTTTCAAAACCTTTTAAAGTACGTTGTTACAGCAAGTGGTCCTGAGGACAAACTGAGTGGCACACGTGTAAGAACCGGTTCCCCTCGGCCCCAGGAACAGGGAGGCAGAGTCACCGAGGATGCAAATGGCAAAGGAGTTTATTTGCTAGCTTGAGCTAGGGTCCAAGTCCCAGAGCACCACCGCAGTGGCCTCCCTATGAACCAGGACCCCGCCCTGGGGTAAAGGTGAAGCTTTTATACTTTCTTTTGCACACGACACATCAGTGGCACACGACACGCAGGTTCCACATGACGCGTTGGGCACGCCATCCCCCCTTCCCCCCTTAGTCCATTGGTTCCTTTGAAAGTGATGGTTTGTTTTGACTCTTGATTGGTTGGCTCCAAGCCCCGGGATTTTCAATTTTCGTGCTGGCGCCAGTTTTGGTCCGCGTTTCGGTTCCGGGGAAACTGAAACTTAGGCTTATTTTAGGAAGTTCAGCCTGTCACGGATTTACTCCTGCCCTGTTTTTCATTCTGATTAGCTATATCTGACTAACAACTAAAAGCAAGCGCGGTTACAGAAGCAAATGGCATTAGTTAGAATCAAAGAGAATACATTTTTCTAATCTAAAACAGTTTCTGTTTCACACAAAACAAAGTACATTTCTTCTACTATCAATTCCTGCCTTTCAGACGGAGAGTCGGAGAATCAAAGTTTATTTGCCAGCAGGCTCAGAGGGGCCTCGCCACCAAATTCTGAGCACCGTCTACCCGATTTTTCCCACTTTTATTATGTTGTGGTGGTCTGGGGGGTTAGGTGGTTAATGCCTGCCAGGTAATAGGTTAGTTGATGTGTCAGATAATAGATTTTAGTGTTATGCTGATGCCCCAGGTAGTAGATTTAGTGTTATGCTGATCTGCCAGGTAATAGATTAGTCGATGGGCCAGGTAATAGGTTAGTATTATGCTGATGCGGGTCTTCTGTGAGGGTGGGGGTCTCAGGTGGCTGATGTGCCAAGTAACAGATGGGAGTTTTCCTTATCAATGTAATAATATAGATCTTAAATTTAAAGCTCACTGAATTTTTGCCAATTTGTATACTTGTGTAACCAACACACAGATCACCAAACAGAACATTACTAGCAGCTCTGCACTCTTTGTCCTACTCGGTACCCTCCCAAAGTTAATTACTATTCAGATTTCTATCAACATAGATAAATTTTGTATATTTTTGAATTTCATGTAAATGGAATCATACAATGCTACTCTTTCTGTGTCTGGTTTATTTTGCTTATCATTGTGTCTGTGAAATTTATCCATGTTATATTGTATGTTCATTTCTTATTGCTGAGTGTTATTCTATTGTCTGCATATGCCATACTTTATTTTTCCGTTGTACTGTTAGTGGACATTTGAGTAGTTTCTGGCTTAGGGTTTTGATGAATAAAGCTGCTATGAACATTCTTGTACGTGTATTTTTGTAAACATATGCAATTATTTTATTAGATGTATATATACCTAAGAATGAAAATGCTGAGTCATAGGGTATGTGTATATCTAGCTTTAGTCTTTCTTCTAAAGTTTTCCAGAGTGATTATATCATTTTATATTCCCTTGAGTACTGTATGACAGTTACAACTGCTTTGCATTTTTTACCAAAACTTGGTATTGTCATTTAAAAAAAAAAAAAAACTATTATTTTTTCTAGTTGATGCTAATCAAGGGTGCAATATGTCCTGGTAGTTGAGAGGTTATCTTAAATGAGTAAATAATTTAATTAGCTTGAAACAGTTTTGACTACATGAAAGTTCTTTCAGCCAAGATGGTTAGCTCTGTTCTTACTGTTTTACCTAGTTTTAAAAAGAAAGAATGGAGTAACTAAAATAAGAATTATTGTCTTACAGAAAGCAATAACAAGATGATAGTAACCTTATTTTGTTAGTTAAATAACTGTATACTAAAATGCCCGCAAGCCTAAAAGATGGAACCAGCCAAAGTTGTAATAGCTTTTTAATACTTGCTTACTATTAAAGTAACTGTGATGATAAAGAATGTATACGCAGTGGCAGAAAACCATATTTTACGTTCTGTTACAGGCTTGCAGTAAATTGGAAACATTTTTTTTTCCTTCGTGGAATATCTAAAATGTTTTTGCAACTATTTAAAGCTTTATTGCAAGTGAGGCAATAAAAGGGAAGAAATCCAATTACTTTATGTGCAAAGCTCTCATTTCTTATTTAATGAAAGAAAGGCTTTTGTTCAGTAAGCATGCAAGCTTTACAGTTCTTCTTAGTAAATTAGAAATTTCCTTAAATAGGAAATTAAGAAAATTCTTCCTCCATAAATGCTTTGATAGAAGGTAGTTTTACTAAGTTAAGGTTTGTGTTTAAGGGTGTTGCAACCAAGGTGGAAGGGTCAACAGTAAGATCAGATGAGTCATTGAGGTAATAAAAATAGCAAGGACTTACCTTGTGTGCTTAACATATGCCAGACATTGTTCTAAGCCCATTACATGTATCATTTCATAGTCCTCACAATAGCTCTGTGAGGTTGATACTTTTATTCTCATTTGATGAGAACTTGAAAGACACAGGTTTGGCAATTTATTCATGGTCACACTGCTATTGAGTAGTGGCCAAGCTGAGAAATGAGTACAAGCAGTCTGCCTTCAGAGTATGTACTCTTAGCCAGTATGCTATATAGCCTCTCAGTATATTACTATGACATACAAAAGTGGGAAGGAGAAATAAAGAAGGAAGAAAAGTTAAGGGCAAAGGATCAATTCTTTATCTTTGATTTTCTGCAATTTGAATATGATATGCTTAGGTGTAGTTTTCTGGACATTTGTCCTGCTTGGTGTTCTCTGAGCTTCCTAGATTTGTGGATTATTATCCAATATTAATTTGTGGGAAATTGTGTCATATTGTTTCAAATACTTCATATATTCCATTCTCTCTTGTCCTTCTGGTATTTTCATTACATGTATGTCACACTCTTTCATTTATCTCACAGTTTTTGGATATTCTGTCCCATTTTTTTTTTCAATCTTTTTTTTTTCTTTGCTTTTCTGTTTTGGAAGTTTCTGTTGACATATCATCAAGCTCAGAGATTCTTTCCTCAGCTGCATCCAGTCTACTAATGAGCCTATCAGAAGCATTCCTCATTTCTAATTTGTAGCATGTCTTTTTGATTCTTCCTTAGAATTTCCATCTCTGCTTACATTACTCATCTATTATTGCATGTTGTCTACTTTTTTCTGTTAGAGCCTTTAGCATATTAAGCATAGATGTTTTAAATTCACAGTCTGATAATTCTAACATCCCTGCAGTATCTGAATATGGTTATGATGCTTGATCTGTCTTTACAAACTGTATGATTTGCCTTTTAGTATGTCTTGGAATTTTTTTTTTTTTTTTTTTTTTTTTTTTGAGACAGAGTCTCACTGTGTTGCCTGGGCTAGAGTGCCGTGGCGTCATCCTAGCTCACAGCAACCTCAAACTCCTGGGCTCAAGCAATCCTTCTGCCTCAGCCTCCTGAGGGGCTGGGACTACAGGCATGCGCCGCCATGCCCGGTTAATTTTTTCTGTATATTTTTAGTTGTCCAATTAATTTCTTTCTATTTTTAATAGAGACGGGGTCTCGCTCTTGCTCAGGCTGGTTTCGAACTCCTGAGCTCAAACGATCTGCCCGCCTCGGCCTCCCAGAGTGCTAGGATTACAGGCTTGAGCCACTGCGCCCGGCCTGTCTTGGAATTTTTTATTGAAAGCTAGACATAATGTACTGAGTGAAAGGAACTTGAGATAAATAAGTCCTTAGTAATATGGTGGTAATGTGTTGGGGAAGGGAAGCGTTCTATAGTCCTGTGATTAGGTCTCAGTCTTTTAGTGAACTTGTGCCCCTAGGCTATGAACTTTACAAGTGCCTCTGTCCTGCATTTCCTTGGGTTGGACAGGGTGGCTGGAGGGACTGGAATTGGGTATTTCCCCTCCTTTAGGTAATTAAGCTCTGAAAAAAACCCCAACAGGGTAGGCTCTGGTGAAATAGTTTCCCTTTAGGGCAGGCTTTGCTAAAAACAACAGAATGCTCTGTTATATTTCAAAATATAGTTGTCACTGAGTATTTGTGGGGGCATAGATACCAAAATCCATGGATACTCAAGTCCTTTACGTAAAATGGCATGGTATTTGCATATAACCTATACACATCTCCCAAGTACTTTAAATCATCTCTAAATTACTTATAATAAATACCTAATACAATGTAAATGCTATATAAATTATTTTTATATCATATTTTTTAAATTTATGTTTTTATTGTTTTATCATTATTTTTTATGTTTATTTCTTTCAAATATTTAGAATCCTCAGTTGGTTGAATCCACGGTTGTGGAAGCCACAGATATGGCTGACGGTAGTTATTTTTCAGTTCCCCCTGCCAGAGCTCAAGGGGGTTTTTCTTTCATCACCATTGTGAGAACCTGCTTGAGCTCCTAGAGGTAAAATTCAAAAGTATGAGGACTGCTCTATAACTGGATCCCCTGTTGTGTTTATCTCTCAGATTTGTCCACACTGAGCCTCCAGCGTTTCATCAATTACAGCTTAGGTTTTCCTACCCTAGTACTGGGTTTCCGCGCCCATAAATTATGATTCTGTGTATCTGCCTGTCTTTCTCTCCTGTTTTGGGGGCTATAATTTGCCATGTGAGCTCTTCTCTGATAGACTTAAAAAGAGGTGTTTATTTTTCATTTTGTTCAGTTTTTTACTTTGTTGTTAAAACAGAGTGGCGATTTGCAAGCACCTTACATGCTGGAGCAGAAAGTAGAAGTCTGATAATATTTATCTTTTTTTCTTTCAGCAGTCATAAGGTCAATATGACTGGTATTATTATTCCTATTTTACTAATAAAAAGCTGAGGCTCATAAATAAGGCCAGCTATATAATTTGCAGGGCCCAGTGCAAAACGAAAATTAGAGACCACTTATTCAAAACACAGAAAAAAGTGCCATTAAAAGTGCTAAAATGTAAAGCTTTTTTCTTTCTTCCACAGTCTCTCAACTTGTCAAGGTGTCTCATTATTTAATGTTCTAAATCAAGAAAAATTAAAATTTTGTGTTTTTAATATGAATTGTATTCATTTTTATATTGTACAGTACAAGTTTTACTTGTAAACATAAGAGCATCTAACTCATATATATAGAATCAACAAAATGATAGAATTCATATTCTTAGCTTGCACATGCATATGTGTTTTGTTCTTTCCAGAACAGAAGAAACATGCATCAAACTAACACTACTGTTCTTATTTCACTTCTTGATACACACATATTCTATCAACTCTCTCTTCAGTTCATGATCAGTAAAGAATGACTAAAAGGAAAAGAAACTGTCAGTTGCCCTTTCTCTTTCCTTCTCTATCATCGTTTTCACTGTGCATAGTTGGCTAATACAGGGAAGTGACATGAATAAGATAGGATAGGATTTTTTGGTTTTTCTTGTTTCTTAGAACACCATTGCCTTCTTTCTGCTTTTGAAGCAAGTTCTGATTGGAACAGAAAGCATGGTCTCTTGGAGCTATTGGTACCCCTGCTTACCCTATCACAGAACAAACACACTGAGCTTGTACTCGCTTGGAGTCTTGTTAAACACTGGAATTCTGTGCTTATGGAGTGTTGTGTGCCCTGTATGCAAATGGACAGCAAAGAACGGTGGTGGACACACACTTTGCACATAAATCCTATGCTTAAGCCTATGTTCCATTGTCCCATTGTATTTACAAAATACATATTCAAAGATACTAAATAAAATTATTAAAAATGTCAAGATGGCAGTAGTGGAGCATTAAACATAGTGTGGAGCCTTTGTGGAACTGCACAGGTTTTACACCCATGAAGCTATGAAGCTGACCCTGTTCAGATGTACTAAGTGACTTGTGTGAAGTCACACAGCTGGGAAGTGTTGAAGCTGGGGTTAAAACTCGGTTGTTTGACTAAATTTTTTCTTTCATAATTTTGCTAATAAGTAAGTAGTAACTATAAAAAAAACTACCCTCTTTTTTCTTCTCTGCAAACCTTCAGAATATTGTGTAAAACAAGAATAACAATAATGAGATGAATGTTAAAGACATAGATATAGCCATTCCTTCTGTTGGATTTATTGCCTTTTAAAAAAAAATCTTGCAAATTCACTACTGAGAGGTTGATGGGGCATTTTTCATACAGTCCATAAAGTCTTTATGAGCTTCAGAGAGATTTTTCTGCCCTCAAGGAGGTTACTATTGCCGGAAGGAAGGAACCCATCTATACCTAAAAGTCTAGCAGTACTATAGCCAATTCCTATCTCAAGTCAAAGGCTCTAAGTGTAATTATGATGCATACTTCAAACTGGATACTTTTAAGAGTGAAAGCAGGCATTACTAACAAACGGTTAAGGTGGAATAATAGGCATTCACTAGAATAACTGGAATTATGCTGAGCACACCAAGACATTTGGTTATCTCACCATTCATACAACATACTAAGCCTAATAAGCATGCCACTCCTGTGCGCTTCTAAAGAACTACTTTTATTTTCTAACTCCATCAGGGTGATGATCCACAGTGTACCACATTATGTTTGTGTCCTTTTGCTTAACTAGAGTGTGACCTTCTTAAGATTAGGAGCCATGTGTTACTCATCTTTGTGTTCCTACTGCTTATCAGTCCTGGCACATAACTATAGAATGTACTACCACAGCCACTACTGGCTACCATTTATGAAGTATTTATTGTGTGCCAGCGACTACGAAAGGGACTCTGTATTATTTTGCTCAATCCTCACAAAAATGATGCAAAGTATTATCTAAAGGAAACTTACCAGTGTAGGCATTCAGCATTTGCGCTGAATAATAAGCAACTTTGCAGACCCATTTATAAAGCACTATAGGTCATTCTTTGAAAAGCAGTACAAACTAAGGAACCAGAAGATTAGAGATGGACAAATGTCCTGATTTTTAGAAGGAAAATATAGCAGATTATGAATGCTGTATCAAGCTTGACATGGATTCTATGGAAATTCAAATGGATTTTTTTAACAGCTTAATTCTTTTTCAAAGTGTTGCCAGCACTCACTAGTTGCCTGCATGGATTCCTTGAGAACAGTTCCTGTCAGACTATGTATGCTTGCTTATTGCTCAAATTCTTAGAACATTTTTCTGGCCAGGATGTAGACAGGTGGGTCTGATAATCAGATAGTAAGGGTAGATTGTGAGCTGGTTGGACAGCTGTGCCCAGAAAGTTCAGTTAATAGAATTAATGTCAGTTTAGAGGGAGTTCTCTGCTTTCTTCAGGGCTCAGTACTGGACTTTGTTCTTTTCACCATTTTTATTAATGGAGTACATCAGTGTCATATTATTCAAATTTTCAAATGACCAAGCAATAAAGATTAGTTAAGACTTTTTTTTTTTAAGAAGATGAGGCTGTCACTCTGTTGCTCAGGCTGGAGTGCAGTGGTGCGATTGTAGCTCAGTACAACCTCAAATTCCTGGGCTCAAGTGATCTTCCCACCTCAGCCTCCCGAGTAACTAGGACTACAGGCGCAGGCCACCACACCTAGCTAATAGTTAAAACATTGAATGACAAAATCAATCTCCCAGAAGGTCTAAAACATAAAATACCAACAAATTAGTTAAATGTAATATTCTGAAATAAATGCACCCAAACCTCAACTGCCCTAAATATGATAGCACAAAGAATAATGTCAGGGGATTTTAGATGACCAAAGGTTTGGTATGAATTCGTGGTCTGCCATGGTTTCTGACAAGCTCAGCTCCACTTATTCCCCCATTTGTTATCTGCATGGCTGTAGTATGGAAAATACAGATAAGTGGGTGGATATTACAAGTTGCCCAAAGAGGAAACTTTCTAATATTTGGAATTATCCAGATACAGAATATGCCGTGTTATCATATCCAGTGATTCCAGAATACTGGAAAATTTTCTTACATAGAGAACTGCTATATAAGAGAGATGTTACAGTGGTAGTTTATGCATCACATAATGAATTGACTAAATGTCTTCAAGGCTGCTGCTTCTGAAATTTATGTAAATCCTGATACTTCTCAAGCCCAGTGAAATGTTTGGGACGCTAGTGTCCCTAGGCCTTATAGAGAACATTTTGAAAGATGTTCATATGATTAGGAAAATGAAATGTAGATTATAGTTCTAAATTGAACCCTAAAAATACAATTTAAGAAAAAATATTAAATTCAAAAATAGAGTACAGTATGTATCTACAGATTTAATGTGAAAAAGATCTATAAGTACATTATAAAGAATGGTAAAGAAGAAAGAGAAACTAAAGATCCTGAATAAATAAAAGTAAGATTGAGAATAAACAAGAGTTATATATAAAATTGCTTCTCACATAAAATAGCTTTAAATAAGGTTGTATGTAATTCCTTTGTGAAAGGACATACATACAGGCAAACATAGTAATTATAGCTGTCAATCTACATAAGAATGTAAGACTGAGTGATTTTTATTAATGTATTTATAGCATACAGTTGAAAGGTTTTATTGAGTAAACAATGTGGATGATACAGTCTTTGAATTCTCTTTTTATAGTAGAATATGTGATGTATAATCCAACAGCTTTTGAATAACTCATCATTTGAATCTTTCCTAAAAATTGTAGTAAAGATTTAACCTACTATGAAGATTTCAGTAGGCACCCAGGTGAGATAGTATTCTGGGAATTTTATGTTGCTGAATAACTTGTTAGAAAATGTATTTCAAATATCAAGTTCTACTGAGGCGGTAGATTAGTGTTAGTTGTCCTAAAGCATTGCTCTGACCATGTCGCAGCCACATACCCTCATGCTAACAGTGGTGGTCAAATTTTTCTTCCTCGGTATGATTCATACGCACAGCACACTTCCCCAGGAGTAATGTCTTTCTTTTCACTACCCCTCCCCCTTGAAAATCAGTGGCCTATCTGAATACTAGCTCTAGTTGGCTATTTAGGTGCTTCCACATTGTAAAATAAAATAGAATAAAAATATTCAGATTTATCTTTTATTACTTCCTTATATGTAGACCTATAGTCAGATACACCCCTACCCTAGTTCCTTTCCCACTAACCCATACTCAGTTTTCTTCACGTGGTGTCTTTGCCAACTCCTCCCTACTAGACTCCTTCCTATTCTTCCTATACTCCTGAAAGTTAATGTCACTATCTTTTTAAAATCTTAATCAACCCACGACCTTTGAACTTAAAAGACTCCCATACCTTTCATGTGGTCTTTATATTCTACCTTGAGTTAAAATTATTTGCGTACTTGCCCTGACACTCCATAAGATTGGGGTTTTTTTTTTAATTGCATTTTCCCTCTATATCACTGGAAGAAGAATATGCATGCATCATTAAGCATTAGGTAAATATTTATTTTTAAGTCTAATTTGTGATAAATAGAAATTTTTCAGCAAAAGGCATCATGGTGCAGGGGAAGAATCCCTGTCAGGAGATTAACCTCTGTGACTATAGCCACTTATAGAGCCTTTGGACAAATAATGTCACTTGAATATCCTTAACTTTAAAATGAAAGAGTTGAACATAATAGATTTTATGTCCCTTCTAGTTGTATGATTCTAAGAATGTTAAAGGAAACTGATTATAGGTAAACTAGTTAAGTTACAATTTGAGATGTAGTCAATTTTTAAAGAAAATTATGAATAATTACCTCTAGAACTTAGAAAGTTGTACAGATAGCTTCCCTATTCGTGTGTATTTATGCTACCGGCCAGTTAAAGAATAGTGAATTACATACATTCTAGAGGATCAGCTATTATGTCTGTTAATTAAAGAGATAGGAAATGGTGCTAAATGTAGGAGCTGGAAAGTAAATAGTTTTTGATTCAGTTATATTCTATGGAGTAGCATTATGAATCACAAAAAGATTCAGCAGTGAAGCTTCTGCTAATAAAATCTTTAATAATTTGAATGAGACATCTGCTGAATATGAATGTAAGGAAATTACATTTTATAAAATTGCTTTCTCTAAGTAGACCTATGTTCTAGCTTGTTAAAAAATTTTGTATAATAAATTACAAATTGTCTAATTTTATCCACTTACAGCCAACTGCATTCCTCACTTATTAAAAGGCATATTCTCTAAGTGATGGTTTTAGTAGCAGGAGAATTTAAAGTGGAATGATTCTGTGCATACTGCTGGCTATGTGTAAGCTCAATGTGAAATATCAAAATGGTGACAGTTATATGAGGGAAGATGTGGGCATCAAGTTATTGATTTACTGTTATCACACTTTAATAGTCCCTGCCCATAAATCCTAATAAGATAATGGCACTTTTATTCTTGAATCTTCTAAAATTTCACTTTAAGATATTGTGTACTTTGTTTTTATATGATAGCTATATTTCAAATATCTTAAATAATTTTGTTATTCTTTGCAAGGTACAACAAAATCGTGCTATAAAACAAAGGTACAAATTAATAGTTGATATATTCATATTTTTGTTGTTTGAAGTTTACTACCTTTATATCTTGAAAATATTTGATAAATATGACATCTTGTGTTATAGGCAAACCTGGAAAAAATCAGACATGTTCTTGAAGATTTTTTCGTTTTAGAAGAGCTTGTCAGAAAGGCATAATCTATTATACACATGTTTATTTGTTAACCAAAGTGTTTCTGAATATTAACATTGGTGATGTGTGTTATAAATAAAGAAGAGAGCAACAAGTATGCTTTGCTGTAACTAAGAAACTAAGTAGACTTCTGAGTAGCCATGAGAAGACAGGGTTTTTAGTGTGAACACAGGGTACGGCTGCTCTCATCTTCATTAATCCAGGCTATTTAAAGGCTATCACATTGCCTTGTTGCTGTGGATATTGTAATGAGGGACAAGAAGAAAATTATTCTGAATTTCCTATCTTATTTCATGAGATTTGATTTTAATAATTTTAAATGTTTGATTTTGAAATGCTGGATTATGCAGTGTGATAGAAAAGAGATTAATCATTTCAACTCTACTCTCTAGTCCAATATCTGAGGCTATCCGTGATCTTCCTTCTCAGTCAAAAACTGGGTAGCTGTCTTCTCAGCTTTTACAATATGGCAGTGTTAGGCAGCCCTGGCAGTGGACATGATTTAATGGCTGGAAGTAGTCTTTTTTTGAAATAAACTTTGATCCCTCTATTTAATGGGGATAATACTGGGTTTAAGTATACAATATAATGGCATAAAATACAACACATGGATATTTTTTAATTTTTTTAAAGATTGAGTCTGTATGTATATCTGTTTTAGAGGATTACACATTTTAGGTTTTTTTGAACTCATAGAATGGCAGGATATATGCAAAGATTTTTTTGTTTTAGCCCATGTCTTAGTCCATTTGTGCTGCAGATACTAATAGAATACTGCAGACTGAGTAATTTACAAACAATAGAAGTTTATTTGGCTCATGTTTCTGAGCAAGGTACAACAGAATTGGTATGCTATAGAACAGAGGTAAAAATTAATAATTTATGTATTCATATGTTTGTTGTTGAAGGTTTCTACTTTTATATCTTGAAAATATTTGATAAATATGACTTGTGTTTTAGGCAAACTTGGAAACAATCAGACATGTTTTTGAAGATACTTTCATTTTAGAAGGGCTTGTCAAGAAGGCGTATCTGTTACACATGTGTGTTAATCAAAGTGTTTAATTTGGGAAGTGTTCACTTTTAGTCTGTTAAGTCCAAGAGTATGGTTCTGGCATCTGGTAAGGGCCTTTGTACTGCATAGTCCCATGGTGGAAGATGAAAGGGCAGGAGAGTAGGGGACAGCAAGAGGAGGCCGAACTCGCTTTTATAATAAATGTACTCTCTTGATAACTAACCTGTCTCTTTGGTAATGCCATTAATCCATTCATGAGGGCAGAGCCCTTGTGATATAATCACCTCTTATTAGGCCCCACCTCCTGACGTTGTTGAATTGGGATTAAGTTTCCAACGCATGGGTTTTTGGGGACATATAGCATCCCTTGAGTCTATATTTTTAGATATTATTACTCATCTAGGACTAGGAAAAAAAAATACTTCCTCCCTGTCATTTTATACAGATTATTATATCTGTAAAAATTATTATAAATATAAATAATAATTAATTTTTAATTTTTATTGGAAAGTCATTCAAGAAAATTTTACAGAAAGTAACTTTTGCAGGAGGCCGAGGCAGAAGGAGCGCTTGAGCCCAGGAGTTTGAGGTTGCAGTGAGCTATGATGATGCCACTACGTCTTACCCAGGGCAACAGAGCAATACTCTGTCTCAAAAAAAAAAAAAGAAAGAAAGAAACTTTTAGTGGTATTCAGCTCTAAAAGATTAATTATTTCTCTAGAATTTTATAAAGTTTTTTTTATGTATGTAGTTTGGTGCTTTGATATGTCTGTTCTTGAATGTTTCAAAATAAATTTCCTGTGTTTACATTCATGAGTAAAGAAGAATATCATCTGAATACAGTATTTGTAGCTTTCAGTAATGTATAAGGTAGTACCTGGATTACTATAAAGACATAGAAGATAATCTCTAAAATTACCTTTGTCACACACTGATGTATTCAAGTTATTGCCTCAGCAAGATTTGTGGGTGAAGGGATACAAGGTAGCTTGTGAAGTGATCAACACTTTTGCTTTGTTAATTTGTGGAACAACCTATCAGATGCCAAATCTAAGGATAATTCATGTATGAATTGTAATCCATCTATTATAGAATAGTCAATTCTGTTGTCAGTAATAAGGTTTAGGGCATAGACATTTCTCACTCACAATTTGACCCATTGTAGGAGCAAAGAAGCAGACTGTCTTTAGAGCAGTATTTCTCAGCCTATCACTGCAGTAAGAAATACATTTTATATTAGGATCCAGATTTTGTGCTCCCATGTGTATGCAAATGTACAAAACAATAATTCTGGATGTTTACTTTGTGCAGTGCACTCTATTTTCTGTTGTAATTCATTTTTTTTTACGTGACAGAAAAATTTTTAGTTGTGATCCATAAAATAGATTTCGTAAACCACAAGTGGACTGCACCTGCATTTTGATAAACTGTTTAGGATATTCCCTTATTCTTTTCTTAAAGTTTGTCTTTACCCTGCACAACTATACTTACATGTGTTCTTTATTATACAGTTTACTATGGAAATGGTCGATGGACACCCATTTAAACTATGATGCAATTGAAATTTAAGGAAGAAAGGAAGTTTTTGGGACAGAGGTAGATGTGCGGACATTGGGAAAGATGTTTTCCAAATTGTAGTAGTTCTGGGAGTTAAAGTCAGGATCACAGGAGGACCTCTGCATTGTTTGATTTGGCATTTTCTCCTCTTTTCAAACAATGAAGGCTAGTTTCATACTCAGCAATATTTCAAAAGATAATTCTAATTTGATGGCAAAATA
Source organism: Indri indri (assembly GCA_004363605.1). NCBI lineage: Eukaryota > Metazoa > Chordata > Mammalia > Primates > Indriidae > Indri > Indri indri. The sequence goes on from RJWJ010004930.1 coordinate 15,413, forward strand.
CTTTATAAACCAGAATTTGGATTTGAATTTTTTAAAAAAAATCATTTCAGCCTGAAGAGGTTCTAGATTCTTAGACCATAGAAAGTAAATGGGAAGGAATCCCACACAGGTTTGTTTTGTTTTATGCTTCTTTCCATGGAAGAACATTCAGTAAAATATACCAAAAAAAGAATTCTACATTTTAGTGGCAGAAAGTACAAGTTTTAGTTATTCTGTCCCTATTAGGCATATAATATCTGAAACTCAGTTAATTTGCAGAATGAATGAATTTGGTGAGATTATGTAAGTTTATTTTCCACTTTAAAGTTTTGATTTTAAATCAAATTAAATCAGTGACTAGATTTTTTAAGTGCCCACTAAGCATAAGACACTCTCCAGAGTATTATAGGCAGGCATGTGACCAGTGAAGACCTAACTCAGGAAGAAAGCTGCTAGGATCCTGCCCTAGGATATTTGAAGTTTGCATGCTGTGGCCACATGATCATCAGATTCCCTTGCAGATTTGAGTGTTTATAGTAACACAGATTGTCCAATAAGTAAGTAGGTAAGTAAATAAATAATTAAAAGTTCTAGCAGTTTAAGTAATCAGTTGAAAAGAATTGCTTCATTTATTACAAGCAATGCTTTCTTTGAAATTATTTTGAAATCCTTTTGCTAAGCAGGATAAATCTTAACCTGTATTGGAAGTTGAAAAGTGAAAGAATAGAGAATGTGGAGTGAATTACGTTAAACTTCTGAAAATTATATATAGTTACAGGCTGATAATTCTGTATTTGACAGTGTTGTTAAAGAATTGATATCTGTGACTGTAGGTTAATTGGTTAAAAAAAATTCTGAGGTGATAGTAGTGTAAAAAAACAAGTAAGGGTAGATATATGTTCTTAGAAATTGTATATCTGTAATAGCTAACAAAAAGTGAACTCATGTAACAACTAAGTTGTGAATTCTTTCGGTAGTTATGGAAGCAGTGATTTCGAAGGAATGGTTTAAGAAATGAATGAGTGAATGAACGAATGTTTTATTTTCTTAGTTTAAGAGAGGTAGGCTTTAGAATTGAGAAATCCGGTAGGTATAGATCTTTTCATCCTGTCCTACACAACGTTTTTGTTAGAAAGGAAAAGAAAGTTTGGAATGTGTAGCTGTGACTTGGGCTCCTGAGAACTATAAGAATATTCTATTTAAAAATTAATAGTATAGACTCTGGAGGAAAACATATCAAATAACATTTCAGTAGGCTTTTCTTGGTGCAGTAGTGTCTCATGTAACACACAGCAGTGTGGATGAGGGGGGAGTAACAGTGTGCTCATGAAGACTCCAAGGCCTCCCCAATCTTGACTAACAAGGGTACATTGACAGTGGCTAGGAAATAATATGAAATGCATTTCTTCTAAAAATATAATTTCATATAAAGGAGTTAACGGTTAGAAACAATTATATTAAGTGTTAAATTTGTATATTCACTATTTTGGGGTCTCAATATGTAAGGATTGCCATTGCAAATTCAACAATCATGGTTACTTGTTTTTATATAACAAAAAATGCTCTAGGCTTCATTACACTGTTTCATATGCTCCATTATACTTACTTTATCAAAAATATGTATAATTAATTAGGGCTTAAAAGACTTCAGTTTATTTAAGAAAAGTTAGTAAATCTAATTGTTTACTTTAAAGCTACAGAAGAAAGAAGATCAGCAATTGGAGCCTAAGAAAAGTACCAGCCCTAAAAAAGATGCAGAGCCCACTGTTGATCTTTTAGGACTCGGTAAGTAATGAAAAATAACAGTCACATTAGTGTTACAAAACAGTTGAAACTCTTACTTGAACTGAATATAATGGCTTTATCTTCAGTATGCCAAAAGATACGTATTAACTGAATTTGAAAATGGTTTGATTAGTTTGCTGAGTTCCCACAAAAAGAAAGGAAATCTTTCATAAGGGAGCCAGTGTCTGTCAGCACTGTCTTCACTGAAATACAAGTAATGAGTTCCTTGGGGAAAAAGATATATCAAAGTAATCTTCAAAGGCTTGGTAGATGTGACATTTTATCACTTAAAATAAAGAGTGAATTATTTTCTTTCTCTTCTTTCTCTCCCCTCATTTCCCCTCCCTCTCTCTCTCTCTGTCTCTCTCTTTTTTTTTAATTTTGTGAGGGATTTTTTTCCCCTTGGTGAAATAATTGTAGGTTATTATAAAATGTGCTGGTTTAAAAATAAAATATGGTTAACTGAAGCAATATGTTTTATACCCAAAACTAGATTTATATCACGTATCTGATGACAATGAAAAGTACTCATTTTAATTTAATTTTATTCTCATGGCTGACAGATGTGGTCTGTGTGGTAAATAAACAGGCTTCCATTCAAGGGGTGTTTATACTGTGCTTATCTACAAATATCGTTAGCTCTTTTTTACATTTTTCTTGTCTTCTAAATGAATTAGCTTGATAAATGGTTATTTTTAGTAATATCTGAGCTTTGGCATAGGAATTAATTTAAAAAAAGTTTTTTAGCTTGGAGAAATATTGACAACTAAAGGAAAAGAGTGAAAGACAGTTGAAGGATAAAGTTGAATTTCATATTCTGCTTTTCAAAAAAATTGATGTTAATTGCCATTGAATAAATTCTTTTTTCTGTTTTATGAATTACAGTTGAATGTTTTATTCATTTCTTAGGAAGCTGGTATGTCATACAAATATACTTCCTGGAAGTAAAATTCTGTGATAGTTAAAAGTAGTATGTTAGAAATATAATAAATAACTATAATTTTAAAAATAGGGCTTCAGTATAGGGGCTGTAAATATAATTATGTTGAATTCTAGTCCTCATAATTTTTGTATTTTATTTTTTTTTTGCTGCAAATAAGAGAAAAGAAAAAAAAGATTTATTACAGAAGTAAGAAAGTATCTTACTAAAACTATATGCATCTTTGTCTTCACTGCAGCATTTCTTTTCCAGTTAAGTGCCTGGTTTATTGGTTTATAACTTAGAAATGTGTGATATAAACTAGACCTGCTTCTTATCCTACATATTCATTCTTTAATTCAACAAATACTGAGTGCCTACTATGTGCTGAGGTGCCATTGTAGGCACAAGGGAGATAGTGCTGAAAGGATACAGATAACAATCCCTGCCCACTGGAGCTTTCATTCTATCTGGGAGGTAGTGAGTAAACAGTTAAGTAAAATATATTATAAGTAATATATGGTAAGTGCTGTAGATGAAAGAAAATAAAAATAGGTGGTTGTAATTTTAAATAGGTTGGACAGGGAGGAGCTCACTGAGGTATCATTGGGGCAAAGACCTGAAGAAAGTATGGGTATCTCGGTACGTGGGCAAGAGCATCCCAAGTAGAGAGAACAGCACATGTAAAAGGCTCTTCACTAGCAGCCTACTTGAACTGTGCAAGAACCAGTAAGGATGACAGTGTGGCTAGAGTGGAAGGATCTGGGAGAGATGAGTGACAGGGAAGGAGTGAGGAGGTGGAAGGCATATTGTGACAGGGCTTTGGCTTTTACTCTGAGTGACCTGGAAACACATGGGAGGGATTTGCAAAGAAGTAATAATCTGACTTTGGTATTTAAAGAATTATTGTGGCTACTGTGCTGAGAAGAGATTATAGCAGGGCAAGGTAGGAAACAGGAAGACCAGTGAGGAAACCATTACAGTAATAGAAATGAGAGATGAATGATAGCTTAGACTAGGTGGTGGCATTGGACGATAGATGATGTAAACAGATTCTGGGTATATGTTGAAGATGGAGCCAATAGGATTTGCTGATCAATGAAATATGAGAAATGAGAGAAAAGAGGGAATTAAGGAATGGCCCAACACTTGTTTAGCCTGAGTGATCAAAAGGATGGAGTTGGACTTTACTTTGATGGGAAAGTCTGCAGGGAGTTTGGATGGAAGGTTAGGAGTATTTTTAGGTCATATTAAGTTTGAAATGCCTATTAGACCAAAAAAATCTAATTTTAATAAAAGGAGATCTTAATTAGGCAGTTATATGAATTGTAAGTTTACGGAGAAGTCTAGGCTGGGAATATAAAATTGGAAGTCATCAGCTTTCATGTTTTTTAAAGTTATGAAACTGGATCAGTTCCCTAAGGGAGTGAATATAGACCAAAGAGAAGAGGTTCAGGTGCTGCATCCCACAGCACTCAAATGTTTAGAAGTTGGGAGATAGAAAAGGGGACCTGGAAAGGTGATCAGAAAGGAGGGAATGGTGAAGTAGGAGCAAAACCAGTACCCTTTGGTATCTGTTGTGTAAGCTATCGGTAAGTCAGATTAGAACTTCTGTGTCATAGATTATGCTGTGGTAACAAACTTCCTCCAAATATTGGTGACTTAAAGAACAAAAGTTTATTTCTTGCTCAGGCCATGTCCATCTGAAATGAGCTCATCTTCACTTCAGTATCCAGAATGAAAGAGCAGCCTCTGTCTAGAAGAAGCATTGGCAGACTTTTTCTATAAAATAGCAGAAAGTAAATATTTTAGGCTTTGCGGGCCATGAAGTCTCTGTCATAACTATTAATACTCAGCCATAAATAACACATAAATGAATGGACATGACTGTGTCCCATTAAAACTTTATTTACATAAAAAGGCAAATTTGCCATAGCATGTTGGTCCCTGATCTAGAACATTGCCTCTCATATGGCAGAGGGAAAAGAGCACATGAAAAATCACATGTCAGCTCTTAAAGGTTATGTTTTCAAGTTATGTCTGTCATTTCCACTCTCATTTCATTGACTGCATTGTCACATGACCTTGTTTTCATTCAGCAGGAGGATATATAGTCCCTCCATGGGGAAATTTCACCAAATATTTGTGAGCATTAATGCAGACCAAGTGAGGAAGAAAATGTTCAGGAGAGGAGGGACTAAATGATGTGTCAAATGTTTCTGACTAATCCAGCATAATGAAGATTGAGAATTAATCATTGGATTTAGCAACATAGATGACCTCCCTTCTGCATGGGGAGCATATTTCCATTGAATGATGCCTGTGTTTTTAAGTCTGTTGTAATTTGTTTAAACCATTGACATTTTCACCTTATACATTTGCATGTATAATAAATGCACTTGTCTTTATTTATAATGGGCTTTTCATCTTTTTTAGGGCTGAATAACGTTCCATTGTATGTATATACCACATTTTATTTATCTGTTCATTTGCAGTGGACGTCTGGGTTGTTTCCACCTCTTGGCTATTGTGAACAATGCTGCTGTGAACATGGTTTTACAGATATCTCTTCCAGATCCTGTTTTCTTTTGGGTGTTTTCACTGTCGAACTCTTGTAGGAGTTCTTTATATATTCTAGCTACTTACCCTTACCAGATATATGACTTGCTAATATTTTCTCCTGTTCCATAGGTTTTCTTTTTACTCTGTTGATTGTTTCTTTTGATGCATACTAGTTTTTAATTTTGTTGTAGTCCATTTTATTTATTTTTACTTTTGTTATCTGTGCTTTTGGTATCATATCCAGGAAATCATTGTTGAATCCAGTGTCATAAACCTTTTCATGTACTTTTTTTTCTAGGAATTCTATAGTTTCAGGTTTTACATTTAGGTCATGGATCCATTTTGATTAATTGATCAATTTTTATGTATGGTGTAGAGTAAGGATCAAGCTTCATTATTTTCCATGTGGATATCCAATTTTCCCAGTACCATTTTTGCAGAGATTTTCCTTTCCCCATTAGATGATCTAAGACAAGAGTAGCTTTGGGGTGGTAGAAGTGTAAGCATGATTGATGTGGGCTCAAAGAGAATGGAAGGAGAATAGAGTGAAGATATATACAGTTCTTTAGAGGAGTTTTGCCATAAAGAGGGGAAAGAAATGGAGCAGTAGCTGTAGGAGGATGTGGGCAGGAAAGGATTTTTTTTTAATAATGACATTACAAGATGTTTACTGTTAGGAATGAACTAGTAGAACAGACAAATCTGGTAATTTCAGGACAAGGAATAATATCTATTAGCAGTGTCCTCGGATAGCCTAGACTAGGTGGGATCCAGTAGACAAATGGGATGACTGTCCTTTGAGATACTCAACTACTGCTGCAGTAATACTGCATAGTGAATAATCCCCAGATTTCAACACCTTATGACTGGCAAACATTTATTTCTCTCACTGTCTTTGGGTCAACTAGGGCAGCTCTACTACAACTTCATTTGATACGTTTTCTGCCTTCTAGGTTATTAGAAGGCACTGTTTACCAACTGTTTCAGTATGGCATATTGTGTTTCCATTTCTTAAGTTCCTGTGTTTCCTTGTCTTATATCACCCTGTCTTGAAGTCAGTACCACAGCTTTTAGGGTTTGATTATGGCAGCACCCCTCTTTTGGTATCAGTTATAGTCAACTTTGCTGACCATGCTACATAGCAAACAACTCCAAAATCTCAGTGGCTTACGTTAACTATCATTTATTTCTCTCACTCACGGGTCTGTCGGTCTTCTGAGACAGCTCTCTTTTAAACAATGGGAGAGCTTCAGGAAACATTGACTTTAGAGAAGAACCAAGGTTTGTTTAGGGGGAAGAAGTGAAGGGAATGTTTGGAAAAGAGGTTAAGGATATATAGGGGATTTTGCTGGTGACCGATAGTGGGTTTTAGACCATATAATGGAAGAGTTCAAAGGTTGGAGGGGTGGGAGAAGGGTCAGAAAGAGGGCTGTCTTGCTGATGGTATTTTAACAACTGGAAAAGAGGTGTCTTACTCAGAGCAAATAGAGCTCCTCACACCTGCTGGTTATCAATATCCTAAGTTCTTTTTAAAATTATTTTCAGACTTTTTTTGAAAGCTATGTTAAGCGTAAGACTTGATGAATTCATGAAAGTCCAGAAGACAACAGAGAGTTAAAGGTCTTTTTCAGCTCAAAACAAACAATACTTCTAAATTTGGATTGATTATTGCTGTCTACCTTGAACAGCAGACTATTTTTCTGCTCAGGAGCATGCGACTCTCCCCTAATGGGACTCTAAAGTTCTCTTGTAACTCGAAACACATGGGGATTTGGGAGCAGGTTCCTTTAAGTATGATTTATGGTCATGCAAAAATGATAGCATATCTCCAAATGAATGAGACCAGAACAGGCATTAACTTAAAACGTTTCCAACAAATACAGAGAAAACCCTGACAGACATAGTTCAGTTACACAGCCATGGAAGGCCACGAATTCCAAGGATCATGGTCTTTTTGATCACACTTAATAGTTTCATAATAGAGTAATAATTAAGATAAATTTTTAGAAACTTGATCTTGCCTTTAAATGGGACTGTGGTAAGCCCGTTCTCTTTTTTCCAACCTGGTAATTCAAGCTAAACCTAACTTCTTTAGCTCACTTTTCCTTACCTACCCCATCCAAAGGTCAAACATAAAATCCTTTATTATACTTTTTAATAGGGGTTAGCAAATTTTGTCTGAAAAGGTCCAAACAGACGATATTTTTGGCTTTTCAGGGCATGTAGTCCTTTTTGCAACTACTCAACTCCTATTGTAGTGTGCAAGCAACCATATGCAAATATGTAAACTAAAGAGCATAGCTGTGTTGTAGTAAACTTTAAAAACAGGTATGGGCTGTGGTTTGCTGACCCCTACTTTATGTTCCTAATCATACCTGCAAGAACTGCTTCATATTTAGATGTTCATTTGTGTTTGAAACCTACAGAAATACTACGTATTTTAGTGCTTTGCTCTCTAATACCAGAGGTGGGGTGAGATACTTAACCTGCCCTCCAGTCTTGGAAATTACCTCTGGCCTTGGGGACCTTCTTGACTAAGTGCCAGACTGAATAATCCCCGAATGCACCAGACTCAAACCAAACACAGACACATCTTGCCTTGCATATGTACCTCCTGTGTTAAAATAGAATTGAAATAAGCTTCTAGGGCATGTGGGGGTAGTGCTCTTCATGTCGCCTTACCTGTGTAGCTAGTCTAGGACTGCGAATTATACTGTTAGGCTAGTGTCTGTTCTTTGTTGGTCGTTACTTAGTTTTTATAATGATAAAAACTGACAGACTGCTTAACAATTGGTTAGGATAGTTCCCCCAGACTAATACTTCCATTCAGTGGTACTTTGGTAGAAGACCTCCTCTGAGAATAAAATCTCCAGGAGTAAGCACATGCTTTAGGAATAAGGTTTGAGAAGAATCATAAATTGCTGGTGTTAAAAGTGACCTTACAGGTTTCAGTTCGATCTCCCATCAGTGGTTCCTGCAGGGTTTCTGTTTAGTGGCCATCCATGTGCTGCATGCACACTGCAGAGCAGCCTGGCTGCTCAGGAGGTATTGACCAGCAGTCCATCAGACACAGAGTTCTTTTTTTTTAATAATTTTTTTTATTTCAAAATATTAAGGGGATACAAATGTTTTTGTTACATGGATCGCTTTTATAATGCTCAAATCGTGGCTATAAGTGTACCCGTCACCCAGATAGTGTTCATAGTAACCATTAGGTAGGTTTATGCTCCTCCCCTCCTACCCGCTACCCCCCCCCACCTTGGTTTCCAATGAGTTTTACTTCCCTTTGTGCACATGTGTGCTCATCGGTTAGTTCCAGTTTAAAGCAAGTAAATGTAATGTTTGTTTTTCCATTCCTCAGATACTTCACTTAGGATAATGGTTTCCAGTTCCATCCAAATTGTTGCAAAAAGCATTAATTCATGCTTCTTTATGGCTGATTAGTACTCCATGATATACGTATACCACAGTTTGTTAATCCACTCATGAATTGATGGGCACGTGGGTTGATTCCACATCTTTGCAATTGTGAATTGTGCTGTGATAAACATTCAAGTGCAGGTGTCTTTTTGGTAAAATGACTTCTTTTTCTTTAGTTAGATACCCAGTAGTGGGATTACTGGATCGAATGGTATGTCTACTTTCAGTTCTTTGAGGAATCTTCATACTGTTTTCCATAGAGGTTGTACTAACTCGCAGTCCCACCGACAACGTATAATCATTCCTTTCTCTCTGCACCCATGCCAGCATCTATTATTTTTGGACTTTTAAATAAAATCCATTCCAACAGGGATAGGTGATAGCTCATTGTGGTATTAATTTGCATTTCCCTGATGATTAGTGGCATTGAGCATTTTTTTATATGTTTATTGGCCATTTGTCTATCTTCTTTTGAATAGCTTCTGTTCATGTCTTTTGCCCACTTTTTAACATAGTTACTTGTTTTTTTTCTGCTGATTTGATTCAGTTCTTTGTAGATTCTGGATATTCGCCCTTTATTGAATGTATACTTTGCAAATATTTTCTCCCATTCTGTAGGTTGTCTGTTTGCTCTGTCGATTATTTCCTTACCTATAGAGAAGCTTTTTAGTTTAATCAAATCGCATTTACTTATTTTTGCTGTTGCTATAATTGCCGTTGGGGTCTTAGTCATAAATTCTTTGCCTAGGCCAATATCTAGAAAGAGTTTTTCCTACATTTTTTTTCCTAGAATTTTTATATTTTCATGCCTTACATTTAAGTCTTTTATCCATCTCGAAATAATTTTTGTCAATGGTGAGAGGTAGGGGTCCTTTTTCATTCTTCTGCATGGGGCTGTCCAATTTTCCCGGCACCATTTATTGAGTAGGGATTGTATTCCCCAGTGTACATTGTTGTCTGCTTTGTCAAAAATCAGTTGGCTGTAGGTAGATGGTTTTATATCTGGGTTCTCTATTCTGTTCCATTGGTCTATGTCTTCCTTTTTGTATCAATACCATGCTACTTTGGTTAGTATAGCTTTGTAGTATACTTTGAAGTCTGGTAATGTGATGCCTCCAGATTTGTTCTTTTTGTTTAAGATTACTTTGGCTATTTGAACTTTTTTCTGGTTCCAAATGAAGCATAAAATTATTTTTTTCTAGACCTATGAAATATGACGTTGGTATTTTGATGGGGATTACATTGAATTTGTAAATCACTTTCAGTAGTATAGACATTTTAACAGTGTTGATTTTACCAATCCATGAGCATGATATGTTTTTCCATTTGTTTGTGTCATCTCTGATTTCTTTCCTCAGTGTTTCATATTTCTCCTTGTAGAGATATTTCACCTCCTTTGTTAAGTATATTCCTAGGTATTTTCTTTGTAGCTATTGTGAATGGAATTGGGTCTTTGATTTGACTCTGAGCTTGACTGTTGTTGGTGTATAGAAATGCTACTGATTTATGCACACTGATTTTGTAACCTAAGACTTTGCTGAATTTATTTATCAATTTCAGAAGTCTCTTGGTGTGGAGTCTTTGGGGTTTTCTAGATACAAGATCATAATCATCAGTGAAAAGCGATAGTTTTGCCTCCTCTTTCCTGATTTGGATACCTTTTGTTTCTTTTTCTTGCTTGATTGCTCTGGCTGGGACTTCAGCACTATGTTGAATAGAAGTGGTAACAGTGGGCACCCTTATCTTCTTCCAGTTCTTAGGGGGAGTGTTTTTAGCTTTTCCCCATTTAGCATGATGTTGGCTGTCAGTTTGTCATATATGGCTTTTATAATTTTGAGATACATTCCTTCTATACCTAGTTTGTTGAGGGTTTGTATCATGAAAGGGTACTGGATTTTATTGAGTGCTTTTTGTGCATCTGTTGAGATGATCATATGATCTTTGTTTTTGCTTCTGTTTCTGTGTTGAATCACATTTATTGATTTACATATGTTGAGCCATCCTTGCATCCCTGGGATGAGGCCAACTTGGTCATGCTGGATGATTTCTTTGGCGTGCTGTTGAACTCACTTTGCTAGTGTTTTACTGAGGATTTTTGCCTCTGTATTCATAAGGAATATTGGTCTATAGTTTTCCTTTTTTGTTGTGTCCTTTCCTGGCTTTCGTATCAGGATGATACTGGCTACATAAAATGAGCTGGAGAGAATTCCCTCCTTCTCAATATTATGGAATAATTCTCTAGCATGGGTATCAGCTCTTCTTTGTAGCATTCACCTGTGAACCCATCTGGGCTGGGGTTTTTTTGTTGTTGTTGGAAGATTGTTTATTACTGCTTCAGTCTTGCTGCTCATTATTCATCTGTTCAGGAGTTTGCTTTCTTCCCAAGTGAAGCTTGGGAGTTTTTGTGTTTCCAGGTATTTGTCCATTTCCTCAATATTTTCCAGTTTATGTGTGTAGAGATTTTCATAGTATTTGCTGATGATGTTTTGTATTTCTGTGGTTATCAGTTGCGATGTCTGCTTTTTCATTTCTGATTGAAATTATTTGGGTTTTTTCTCTTCTATTCTTGGTTAATCTAGCAAGAGGTCTGTCGATTTTGTTTATCTTTTCAAAGAACCAGCTTTTTGTTTCATTGATCCTTTGTATTATTATTTTTTGTTTTGTTTTCCATTTCATTTAGTTCTCCTCTGCCCTTAGTTATTTCTTTGCTGGCTTTGGGTTTGGTATGCTCTTCCTTTTCTACTTCCTTGAGATTTGACATGAGGTTGTTAATTTGTGATCTTTCTTTTTTTTTGATGTAGGCTTTAAGGCTTTGAATTTTTCCCTGAGGAATGCTCTAGCTGAGTCTCGTAGATTTTGATAGCTTGTGTTCCCTTTGTCTTTCAGTTTAAAGAATATTTCAATTTCCATCTTAATTTCATTCTTGACCCAATAATTGTTCAGCAGCAGGGGGTTTGATTTCTATAACTTTGTGTAGATTTGAGCATTTCTCTTGGAATTGATATCTAGTTTTATTCCACTGTGGTCTGAGAAGATACATGGTATGGTTTCAGTTTTTTTGAATTTGTTGAGACCTGTTTTGTGGCTTAAGATATGATCAGTCTTGGAGGATGTCCCATATACTGATGAGAAGAATGTATAGACAGTAGTTCTTAGGTGGAATGTTATGTAAATGTCTGTTAGGTCCATTTAATTTAGAGACCAGTTTAAGTCCATTGTTTCCTTATCTACTTTTTGACTTGATGATTTGTCCACCTCTTACTGTGGGGCGTTGAAGTCCCCAGCAATTACGATGGTGTTATTTATTTCTTTGCTTAGCTTTTAGTAAACTGTGCTTTATGTATCTAGGATCTCCTCTGTTAGGTGCATATGTATTTAGGATTGTTATGTTGTCTTCTTGAATTGCTCCCCTTATCATTATATAATGACCGTTTTTGTCTTTCTTTATGTTTTATTGATTTATTGATGATTTTACACTGGTGGGTATCTCCTGTGGTGATCTGTGTATAATGCAATTCTGAGTATTTTCTCTAGGGCCTGTCTGTTCATGGTAAATTCGCTCAGTGTTTGTTGGTCTGGAAAAGACTTAATTTCTCCATCAGTTGTGAAACTTAGTTTTGCAGGATACAAAGGCTAGCAGTTGTTCTGTTTAAGAAGATTGAAGATGGGACTCCAGTCCCTTCTGGCTTGTAAAGTTTTTGCTGAGAAGTCTGAAGTTAGCCTGGGGAGTTTTCCTTTGTAGGTTAGTTGTTGCTTTTGTCTTGCTGCTTGCAGAATTTTCTCCTTCATTTTGACTTTGGCCAGGTTGATTCCTATGTGTCTTAGAGATGTCCTGTTTGCTATGAATCTTCCCAGTGTTTGACGTCTATCTCGTATTTATCTGTATGTCTAAATCTCTGGTGATTCCAGGAAGTTTTCCTCAGTAGTTCCCTCAAATAGGTTTTCCATGCTTTTACCTCTTTCTTCTTCTCCCTCAGGGATACCTGTAATTTGTATGTTAGTTTGCTTTGCATAGTCCCATATCTCACTCAGTGATTGATCAGGCGTTTTTATTCTCTTCTCTGCCTCTTTGCATGACTGGGTTAGCTTGAGAGCCTTGTCTTCAAGCTCTGAGATTCTTTCTTCTCCTTGGTTTAGCTTGTTGTTGAAGTTTTCTGCTGTGTTTTGAAATTCCCTAAATGAATCTTTCATTCTTTAAGTTCTTTTATATCCTTTGTTATGTCGTCTAGCTCTTTGGCAAATTTTTCGTTGATTTCATGAAGTATTTTTTGGGGGGTTTTTGGGGTAGGTTTTCAAAGTTCTCTTAAATTCCATTTATCTTATTTGCCATTCATATTCTGAATTCCATTTCTGTCATTTCAGCAATTTCCTTTTGGATGGAGTCCACTCCTGTAGCTCCATTGTGATTCCTTGGCGGTATTGAACTATTTTGTTTTTTCATGTTGCCAGGGTTCTTTTGCTGGTTTCTTCTCATTTGACTCCTCTTCTCTCAGTTCTGGGTTAATAGGATTTCAGGGCACCTGTTCTCCTTTGCTTTGAACTTTCCTATTTAGCTAGGGGAAGGGGAGGACCCTAGGTGGAGCTTCTGTGTCTTCCTCTGGAATGTTGACCTGTCAGGGGAGGGGTGGATGCATTGAGAGCTTATAGAACAACTGTTCTGTTTTGACCCATTCGCCTGTGATTGAGCCAGTGCTGGATGATCTCTGTGTGGGGTAGATGGTTTTCCCCAGCTCGTTGTTAGGAGTTTGGATTTGGGGCTTGATGCAACCTTCTCCACGACAGCTGTTGTTGTAGGGCATTGTTCTGGTTGGGGTCACCCAGTGGAGTTGACAGTGGCAGCTGGGTGAATCTGTTTAGGCAGTGGTCATAGGTGACTGTGCTGTGGGCATTTGCACAAACTAGGTCCAGGAGTAATGGCTGCTCAGGGCTGGAGGAGGCCCTGGTGGAGCACTGGATGTCAGGGAGGTTCTGCTGGTCCAGCGGCAGTTGTAGAGATTCGGGTGGGGTGGGGTCTTGGGGCCCAGGCATAACTCTGGAATCTTGGGGGTGGTGTTGCTGGCCTCATGGGGGCCTTGGAACTATAGGGGCAGAATCTCAGGCTCAGGCGCAGTGAGAGCTTCAGAGCTGGATCTGGGGATTATGGGGACAGAGCCACATAGATGGAGGGGCTTGTTCTGCCAGTGTGGGGACTGTTGATGTGCAGTCGTGCAGGCCGGGGTTTGTCCCAGTCACCTAGGGACTGCGAAGGCGTGCCTGAGCTGCTGGTTGGCTGAGCTTCTTCCCTCCCCACCTAGGTCCTGCTGAGGCAGTCACCCAAGGCTTCCCTGGTGGTGCCTGTGGCATCTGAGGCTCCTCCTCTGCTAAGATGGGGGTGTGCAGGGGCAGGGGGTGCTCTGTCCCCAGTCTCAGGGCACAGCATGGGGGAGCATCTGTTCTGTCTGCTCCCTCCCTGGCCTGGCTGGCATGATGTGAAGGCTACTGCTGGAAAGCTGAGTCCCGAGCAGACCTGGTGCCATGCAGCAGAGCTATCAGGATGGTGTTGACTGCAGAAAACCAGGATCAGCAGCCGCCAGATCTGTGCTATGCCTGCTTTCCTGTGCCCTGTCTCTGCACAGACTCTGAGCAGCTCCTGGATCAGCCCCGAGGTCTGCATTTGGGGAGGGAGACCCCTTCCACCTTGAGCCGCATGTAACTTTTGTTCCTCTCCTAAAAAGAGCCTGCCCCTGCAGGCTGCTTCTATTCTGCCATCTCCGCCCCCCCCCCCCCCCCCCCCCCCCCCCCCCCCCCCCCCCCAGCAGTGTGAATTGTATTGGGACCCCTAGCTTAATCTCTGAGATGGTGGGTGGTGCTTGTGAGTAAGAATCAACCACACCCTGGTTGAGTCAGTGTATGCTATAACGCGGTGTACAAGTTGTTCTCTGTCAGTAGTTGGTGCTTGCAGGAAAGAGCCAGCTGCAGTGTTATTCTTTGGTGCCTGTAATCAGCTCTAGCCCCTCAGAAGAAGAACTCAGCAGTGCAAGGGGCCCTTGAGGTCCGAGAGGATTGCTTGTTCTCCACCATAGCAGAGGTAGGTCCTAGGCATCAAAGGTCAGCTCCCAGGCCACTGGGGAAAGTGGCTGGGAAGCGGGCTGAAGTGGCCTCACCAAACCAGAAAGTCTGCTTGTGGGGAAGTGTCCATCTGTAATTCACCGAGTGGCTATCGGGAGTGAGCTCCGCTCGTCTCCCTCTTCCCCTGCCCTGTGATTCTCTTTGCAGGGTCTGGTTGCAAACAGGCATCCGAACTCACTGAGCTCCTCAGCAATGGCTTGCAGGTTGGGACTTCACTACCCTAGGTCCTGCCCCAGTCAGAAAGCCCAGCTTTCCTGTGGGGGGATGGGTGTTCCACCAGTTCGTTGCAGCTCAGACCCACACAGGCACAGAGTTCTGTGTGTCAGAGGTGGACTGCTGAGGGTGTCTGGGAGGATTGCATCCTCTCAGTGCTCTACAAAGAATCAAGTAATCTCAGTAATTTAAAATCTAGCTCAGGGGTGTAGTCATGTGTTTCTGTATTCACTGTTTAAACAAAATTGATTTGATTTTATCTATTCTTTTTTTCCCTATTCTTATCTTTACCTTAGGGAAATTTCTGCCTAAACATTTCATAAATGTTACTTTAAATTATTTTAAATACTGAATTATATAGAGACATAGATAGAAATTCCCTCAGCTTTTTCTTAATTGAAACACTGAAACGAACATATGGCTTTGGGCAAGTTTATGAGAGAAGTTTGCAAATTTTGGTGTCCCTATTCATGCCTGTGTTCAGGAAATAAAGGCTTTAACTTGTCACAATGGTCAAGACAATGCTAGTGAAATGTAGCTGTCAGTATATAACCCAGTTGATCACTAACAACATATCCCAGTTGATACAATGAGAGAAATGAGTATGTTATCCTTTTTCTTTCAAATACTTTTATTTCAAAAAGATTTTCTGGACAGAAACAAACTAAAGAATAAAACCCACAGAAAGCACTCTACTGACCTTTATAGCAGAAAATTCCTACAGAGAAATTTCTAACCATTTCTCAAAGTCCACATGCTATAAAATAAAACAAGTTTGGGGATGAGCTGAGTAAAAGAATGCCATATTTGGCAGCAGTGGTCCTAGCGGTCCACAATTTCCAGTGGTCCTGGAAGACCACCAATATCGGAGAGCTACGTATTTCACCAGATCTGGAGGATGTTCGTGTGGTTGTATGCACATCCCCCTTTTTGGGGGAGAGGAGTGAAGGGGGAGGAAGACTATAGCAAAAGTGCCCGGGGAATTTTATAGTCTGTTATGGTTTTCAGATATGGTTTAAAACCTATTTAACAACTTGTATTGCTTCTGTTTAGAAGAGTATGCTCAGTGAACTATTATGCTTGATATGAACTATTATTATCTTTTCAAAAAGGAGGTCTTAAGAATTGTGTGTGCGTATAATCACATTGTGTAGGAAAGAAAATGCAGATATGTGAATATATTGGTGTAAGGGAACTGGCAATGGGCAGATTCTTGCAAGTGGTCCTGAGTCCATGCTAGGGCAATTGGAGAACTGGTACCAGACACGAGTGGAGGAGAAGGGGGGCTTGATGATATCATAAACTTTAGAAGGGAGCAAGAAGTGGCAGCTTCTGGGTAGTTCTGAAACAGCACAGAAACCTCCAGAGAATGTGCTGGTGGATAAGACATCAAAGAGAGAATAGTTAGGTGTTTAAAAGAGCAAAAATGAACTGTGCATGAGTCTACTTCAGACTGCTAGTAACAGAAAGTCTGAAAATGGCTTAACCATAAGAACACTTAATTATCTCATTGGATGAGAAATCTGGAGGCATGGTGGTTTGGGGCTGTGCAGTGGTGAAACAGTGAGGTCAGGGGAGTCAGGTTCCTCTTTCCTTCTTCCCATTCTGCTACCCTCATCACAACACTGGCTTTTCTCTGTAGTCTTGTCCCCTCCTGGTGAATACGTGGATGGGCATCTCCCAGCATCCCATCTGCATGGGACTACACCCAAAGGGTGGTTGTTCGTTCGTCATCAGTTTCTTTTCTCAGGAAAATTTTTCCCAGAAAATTCCCCAGAAGAATTCCCGGGGTGTGCTTGGCCAGAAATTGGATTACATGCCCTCACTCTAGTTGTGAGAGAAGCTATGAAAATAGTATTCAGCCTCTACAGTGGAGGTAGGTTTTGCCAGCAAGAAGTACCCAGATTGGGCCTTGGCAGTCTGTAGCATCTGGCACAGGTGCCTTTCATCCTTACAGCAACTCTTTAGGGTAGAGAGTATTTTGTGCGCGCACACACACACACACTTTTTCCTTTTTTTTTTTTTTAAACAGACAATAAAACTAAGCTAACAAAAATTAACTTCAAAGGCACAACTACTATACAGTAGAACTAGGACTCAAACCTAGATCTCTCTGACTCCAAAGTCCAATCTTAGCTCTTAAGATGAACCAAAGTATTAATAAGTTGTTCAACCCAAGTATTAATTAAATTATCTTAAGAAACAAATAGTCCTAACTATGTGCCAGGCACTATTTTGAGGGCTGACAGATATTTATTCATTGAATCTTTGCAAGAGCCCAAAGGCTGGTGAACTACCATTTCCATTTTATAGATGGAAAAAAACTGAGGCACAGAAAGGTTAGGTGAATTGCCTGAGGTCACACAGCTAATAGGTTATAGAACCAGGATTTGGACCAGGTAGTTTGGCTCCAGGGCTTAATGTTCTTAACACTGTGTTGAGCTGTGACAGAAAATAAAACTCTAACAATGCCAGGTGAGATTGTACCACACAAAGTAGACGATGGACCCATTTTTAGATCAATAGATGGCAGTATTTTTTTATGTCATGAGGCGAGTAGTGGATTTAGAGATAATACCTGGATTTTGTCTGACTTCTAGCATCTTTGTTTTGGAGATAGAAATAAGAACCCTTCTGTGGTTGATGGCCAGAATAAATAGGGTGCTTTATGTGAAGCATCTAGCACGGTAACTTGCACACAGTCCTGTGCTGAGACTATAACCTGGACGCTAGGTAAGAAGAGATCAGTGAGAGGTAGTGCAGGCCTTTGAAGGGATGTGCAGAGGAGGAGCTCAAATTATGCTGAGTAACATAGAAATAAGATTCCTGCTGGGTTATTCCTCAAATAGCCACTACCGTTGAGAGAGAAAGAGGGAGACGGATGGAAATAGTGGTTGCAAAGCATAGTTTTTGGACTATGGAGGATTTGCAGCTGTCTAAAGGAACTGAGGAAATTGGGTTGCCTCAGAAATCTAGTTTATCACCATTTTTTAAACATTTAAAAAGAAATTTGGTTTTATATTTATATATTTTCTGTCTTTTGAGGGTATAAAATGGTATAGAGACATTTGAGATATATATATGGTTTTAAACAATTCTATAGAGTTTTTTCCTGACACCACTTCTCAGCAATCTCAGATAGCAGCTCTAAATCAATGTGTGCCTGTCTTCTGAAAGATTGACAGCACCTCAGGGCTTCCCCCTACACAGCATTGTAGTGCCTATTCATAGGAGCATCCCCTGCTCAAAAGTTGGCCAGATTGTAGGAATGTGCAGAAGTAGATTGTCCTCCTGGTACAGTACATTGGCATCATGGTAGGGGCTTGAAAAGGAGGGACGAACAGAGCCCAGAGGATTAGGATCATCTTTTAAGGCCATGTCTGTGATTTTAGCAAATTAGCCTAATACCACCTATTTAGTAATAAGAAAAGTTCAATAAAAAATAAAAATCCACATCACTCTCAGGCACTTTATTTTAAAACATTTAAAAACAATATAAAGCGTGAAAATTTTGATATCCTTCCGATGGACATTTGTGACTTGGATTTACAAAGTAAAACACATGGGAGTTTATTTGATTCCATAAATCAAGTCATGTATTTTAATATGAAAGAATTCCAAATAACATTTTTACTAAGAAAAAAACTTGAAATGATTTCTTGAGTAGAAAACAAAAACGTTTCTTTGATCAATGTGAAAATTTAGAAAGTTTTAAGAAGTTTGCCGTTAAGGAGAGCATGCATCACTGCTTCTCATGGAAAGCAGCCTTCTTTAAACAGTGCTGTTTCCACTTTAAATTCATCCCTGCTTATGATGACACCTCACTAGTTACCTAAGAAGAATCAGACTTGGCAGTTTTCATTGTAGCAAGGGTGTACTAAAGGCTGAATGTTCACGCTCAGTCAAAAATGATAATGAAAAACATAACATCCATTTACTTATCACATTCTTATCTGCCTAAAACTAGATTAGTAATACATAAAATCTCATGTTGCTCTTTGACATTTTAAAAATTATTTGCGCAAATAGATTATGACCAGCTAATGCCTCTGACATTCAAGTAAAGGAAGAATTCAATTAATATTTATTGAGGACCAGCAGAGTTCATGGAACTCTAGTAAATACCAGAAAATGCAGCTCTGCGTGTTTACAGTAGTGCAAGTGGGGACTGGGTTGCAGTCTGGAAACTGAAAGACACGAGAACTATCATTGAGGGAAGAGATGGGATTATGTGAGAGAATTGGTTGTGAGAATTCAGTTTGAAATCTGGATTAATGCTAAAAATTTTTAATTGAAATTTTATTTTCCTTAATTCAGAGGTTAGTTTTCTTGCTGCTGCTAGTTAGAGCAGAAGCAGATAAGTTTATTTTTGTACTATGCAAGCATATTTCAAATATAAATCTAATGTTTTACAGAGATTGCCTTTAGAATGAATAACTATTCATTCAGATGAGTGCAGCTCTTAGTGCCTTACTTTCGTAGAGCATTTTATGATTTAAAACGCATCTACATCTTATTGAGCAGACAGCCTTGGAGTGCCTCTCAGGTGCTATGATAGGGCCGTTGGAACATAACAGTAGGAGGACAGGACATGGCTCCCGCCAGCGAGGCAGCAGGTGTAGTCATGTGTGGTGCTGTGGCAGCAGTGATGCATCGAGCTGTGGACAGAGTGGCTGTGGAGACACATTTCTGATTGAGAGAGAGAACCCTCGCCTTACTGTCATCAGTGAACTGGAGGGAGGCCCTGGTGTAGGGGTTCCAGTTAAGAAGCACTTGTGACATCATGGACACATAGTTGCATGGAAGCTGTGGCTATGAAAACAGACAGGAAGAGGAGCCAACTGAGGGTGTGCCTGCCCAATCTAAGTATATTAAGATGCTATGAAAAACTGAAACTGGAAAGGGTAAGGTCCTTGGGAACGCCACCACTTTGCAGCCCCTGGATTAGAGAAACATTTGGGAGGCAGAGTCAGTAGGCTTGAGTGACCAGATGTGGGTGGTGTGTCCTGCAGTGGAAGTGGTGCCAGGCATTGTGGGCAGGAGTCATGTATTGCCTCAGAAGGGAGCCTTGCCAAGTACTGTGCCTAAGCTAGGTACTAAAGCCAGCCCCTGTCCTCAAGGTTCTATTTTAGGGAGGTAAGTCGTCGGCCACGTAAACTATTTTAACCGTGGGTAGGGAAGGGGAACCCGTTTCTGCCTGGAGGTAACAGGAAAAATTTCTCAAACTGGTTATAGCAGTTGGGTTTTCCAGGTGCAGCAGCCAGACCTCTCTTGAAGTTCTAGGCTCACTGTGCACATTCCCTTGAAGTGATGTACAGATTAAATTGAGATACTTTATGTAAAGCATTGATCTTAGTACTGGGTACATAAAACTTAAATAAATATTAGTGTTTAAATATGTATTAAAATGTGAAGTGTTGTATTCTTATTTCCTTTTAGTTTATAAATTATCATTCATAGGCACTTGGAATGAACCAAAAGGAGGACACTAAACATTGTTTAAAATACTTAGTTCACCTTTTTCTCTTTTGGATTATTGGTGTCAGATGACTTCTGGAATAGTCACAGTTAATAGAATCGAAAGGCTCCTCACCATATTGAGGATTTCTAGGTGACAGAGACTGGCCTCTAAGACTTTTGTCATATTTGAAATGTTATCTTCTTTGTAAGCGTCTCTGTATCTTGGTGTGAAGTAGGCCAGTGAATGCATGCTGGGCATGCCTTATGTTCATGTAAGATGTAGCACGGATTTTAACATTTTTTTTCTGTAGCTCAAAACATTTTAACCTTTTCTTGTCAATTTCTGGTATGTGTTTAAAACATTCATCTCCCAGCTCAATCCCCAAGTAAATGCCGGCCTGAAATCTTAAGGTAATGAAAGAGAATAGTTGCCCACGAGCTACTAACTATAGGTTTGATGCCTTGCCTTTAAGATTGAAATCCCTTCTTCATTTTACTGCATTGTCCTAATTTCTTCTGTTTGCTCATTGCCTGTTCAAGGGGTCCTTTGTGCTTCATTATCCTTCTTTATGATGTTGTCCCCAGCTAAATTTCTTCCATTTGCCTTAGGCTTTTCTTGTACTGCGGATCTCCCATTATTTTTATTGTCCACCAACTACTGTTTCTGCATACTGATTAAAGGGAGCTGCTGGCTGCTTGCACCACCATTCTGTAGCTGAGCAAGGAACACACACAGTAAGGTGCATGTCAGTGGTGGATTCTGATTAGTTTGCAGAGACATCACCTTATTGGTCCCTTATCTCATAGAAGGCACTGTGTGGTTGTTGTGAGGTCTCCTCCACCCTGAAACAGGAAGTTTCCATTTGTCTGGATGTGTGCGCAAGCATGCATGTGCACAAACAAGACATAACCCATGCTGATTTAAATGGTTTTCTTAAATTATGGTGATTTAAATTATTTGATTTGAATAAGCCTTATTCTTTCTAAATTTCTAAGTTATTTATCTGAAAAACTATTTCCAATGTCTTGGTTTTCTGTTGCCTTTGTGGCCTCTGAGCTTTTATTCAGTCAGCAAGAACTGTGTTGTTAGTGGGCTCTTGATCAAAAGAATGCGTTTAACTCCCAGTGATGTGTGACTACTCTCCATTGACCAAGGACTGATTATATCCCATACAGGTGCTTCCCTCCGTCCAGTTTGCTCATTGATGACTATATCCTCTGGTATCCCTCCCTGTAAATTGAGAAGACATTGGGGTTGGTACAAGGATGGGGAGAAGATGAAGTGTTGAAGTTCTATGTCAAATGATTTTTGGATGGTTTAAGTCACTGCTTCTCAAACTTAGTACAAATAATTATCAACTATTTAAAAGTTGATTTTCAATTTCAAGAATTTTAAGTGATTTCTTTGTAATTAGGTACAGTTGTAATTACATGGCTTTTGATGAAATGTGGTTTGAAGAAAACTAGTCTAGGGGTCAGAAGACTTTATTCTAGTACAAGTTTTTCTACCTACTGAATGACACTAAGGAAGTCTTTTAACCTCTCTGTGTCCTAGTTTCTGTAACTGGAGATAGTGGAATGAGATGTCCTTCTCATCTTTCCTGGGGACAAAAATGATAACATGTAAACATTCTTTAAAAACATCCAGGATAAATGTGATGTTTATAATGATGGTAATGATGAGTCTTTAATTGTCCTTTTTAAATACAAAAAATTAAAAACACATCTACCTTAAAAATGAATTGAAACAATCCTTTTTAAAGAATGTGTTTAGCTTGCCAAATGTAGTCAGTAAAATTAGCAAACGTTGAAACTGTTTGGGAACTTGTATTTACTGATTTTGCAAGGCTGAGTAGTTTTCATTTAGGTCAAGAATTTGTTTCTCAACAATTCTGTGAATTGTTGGTAGTAACAAGGAAAGCTTTGGTAGTAACAAGAAAAATTCATGAGAATGAAATCCAGAACCCTTTATTAAGGGATCACATGGGGAGAAGACTGGGGTAGAAAGAAAAGAGGAGCAAGTATGTCGTAGGTGTGAGAATAGAGAGGAATCACCTGTGCCCATCGCAAGGCAACTGTATAGAGGAAAACTTTGGCCAGGCCTGGGGGGAAGTTCCTTACCTCAGGTTTTTGGAGTTAGAAAGAATTTTCCCTAGTCAATTGAAAATAGTGTCATCCTTGCCACAAATATCCCTATCTCTAAGCAGGTGCTTCCTCTGTCTCATTCTAAAGGATTTCAAAGCCCCTCAGACTTAAATTGTGAGTTGACTTTCATGATAGCTTCATTAACTATGGTAGGTGGTTATAAGGAGAACAGACTTTGTTGTTTGTGTGAAATGCCTGAGATTTCAAGAGGCCTATTTTAAAATATTAATTAAAAAGCACACACACAGAATGAGAGAATGGACCTGTTTACAGTGCAGTGGTAAAAAACAGAAGTCATGTTACCTTGCAGTGAAGGGATTTGAGCTGTGTAGACTTAATGTAATGGAATGTTGATGTTCACTGTTCTATTTTTGTAATGGTGAAAATCTGGAAACTACCCAAATTTCCATGAATCACAAATTGAATAAGTTACTGTAGGTCCTTGCAAACTTGCCACTTGCATAGATTTATATAAAGAAGGCTCTTTTTGTATGGTCTGATATACATTGTTTTAAAAATTGTGGTAAAAGACACATAAAATTTACCATTTTAAATATTTTTAAGTATATAGTCAGTGGCATTAAGTACATTCACATTGTTGTGCAACCATCACCACTATCCATGGTGGGGACTTTTAGTTTGTTCATTTTTGCATGGTTTGGATCTTTTATGAGAATGTGTTGCTTTTATAGTGAAAAATGAATAAGATTATAATCTGAGGCTTTGCTGTAACTCTATGTGACACTGGGCAAGTTATCAGTCATATATGTGATCCTAAAGGGTGTGAAGGGTAAAATAAGAATGCAAAAACCAAATAATGTGCTGTATGTTGTTTTACAGGTAATATACTCACTAGATACTGAATGGGGTTTAGATTTAAAAGTATAAATAAGTTAATATTCTAAGAGAATATAATGTGCTATGTAGAATAGACTTAAAATTTCTGAAAGATGTATGGTTTATAAAAGTAATAAAAACATATCATTTGCTTGTAGTGGATGAACCTCATGGTTTCTCACAAAGTGCATCCTGGGCACACTAGTATTCAGTGAACTAGATGGACATGTGCTGTGGTAAAAACTGATAGTATTTTCTCAATTCACAAAAAAAATTCAATGAACAGTATTTTCTCATGTTGAAGTTTTTTTTTTTTTTCCATAAATGTATCCTAATTGCTTGGGTTTACTATTGCTTTAAAAAACAAAAAAAATTGGCCGGGCGCTGTGGCTCACGCCTGTAATCCTAGCACTCTGGGAGGCCGAGGCGGGAGGATCTCTTGAGCTCAGGAGTTCAAGACCACCAGCCTGAGCAAGAGCGAGACCCCATCTCTACTATAAATAGAAAGAAATTAGCCAAAAACAACTAAAAATAGAAAAAATTAGCCGGGCATGGTGGCACACGCCTGTAGTCCCAGCTACTCGGGAGGCTAAGGCAGGAGGACTGCTGGAGCCCAGGAGTTTGAGGTTGCTACAAGCTAGCTGATGCCACGGCACTCTAGCCCAGGCAAGAGAGTGAGACTCTGTCTCAAAAAAAAAAAAAAAAAAAAAAAATTTAACTGAAAAACTGAACGTAGTTGCTTATATTCAGCTTCTCAGCTTTTTTCTTTTTTTACTTTTGTTTTTTTGGTTATAGTTTATTTTGTTTTGGAGGACATGTGCTTCTGTTTGTAAGTTTAAATTATATATATAATAGTTACATTTTCTGCTAATAAGTGCTTCCTCCTTCATGATAGAATTAAACATGTCTAGTTGATGGGGTTGTTTCCCCATTGCCCACTATGTAGCACTACTGGCTTACATGTCATTATTATTTGGGTTTCTTTACTGAAATGCTGTAGATACTACAAAGAAGGTATTCCCTTAGTGGGTGTGTGTGTGTGTGTGTGTTTTGAGACAGGGTCTTGCTCTGTTCCCCAGGCTGGAGTGCAGTAGCATGATCACAGCTCACTGTAACCTCAAACTCTTCAGCTCAAGTGGTCCTCCTGCCTCAGCCTCCCAAGTGGCTGGGACTACAGGTGTGCACCACTACACGTGGCTAAATGTTTTTATTTTTGGTAGAGACAAGATTTCGCTATGTTGCCCAGGCTGGTCTCAAACTCCTGGCCTCAATGATCCTCCTGCCTCAGCTTCTGAAAGCACTTGGGATTACAGGCATGAGCCACTGTGTCTGGCCTAGTTGTGTTTTAAATCTAGACTACCTTGTCCTTTTAAAATATTGCTTTATTTATGGCTAATATTTATATGATGGACTATACATCCTATAAATGGAATATGGAATGAACTGGAAAAAAAGTAGCTCTTTGAAGAGGTCTTACTTCAAAATGAATGTTGCCATTTGAAAGGGGTAGAAATAAAAAAATTACTTTCACGTATGAGTCTTATCTTATTGGATCATTAAATATAAAATGTCGGATTTCGAATCAAAAGTGTAGTTTATTATATCTCAAACAAGCAGCAGCACAATTAATCAAAGTATGTGCCTAAACTATTGACACAGTTTTGCCTTCTTAATAGTGGCCTTGTTCATGCTGCAGCAAAGAAGCCTGGAGAGAGTAGCGATGAAGTTACAAAAGGTGTTTTCCACAGCTTGTTGAGAATTGAATATTTTTCCTTGCAAGAAGTGGTCCAAAGCCTGGAAGAAGTGGCAGTCAGTTGGTGCAAGGTCTGGGGAATATGGTGGATGACAGAGAGTTCCCGAGTCCGGCCTCTGTAGTTTGAGCAGAGTTGTTTGTGCGACATGTGATCAAGCTTTGTCTTACAAGAAGGATCAGCCTGTCTCTATTGACCAATCTTAGCTACTTAATTGCAGGCATCCTCTTTTCATCCAGTAGGTTGCAGTAGACATCCGCTATAATCGATTGACCAGGTTTCATGAAGCTGTAGTGGATAATACCAGTGCTGGACGACCAAACAGACACCATTTGTTTTTTTTGATGAATACTTGGTTTTGGACTGTGTTTCAGCACTTCATCTTTATCCAGCTATTGTGCCGAACGCTTGTGATTGTCAAAAAGAATCCAGTTTTCATTACACATAACAATACGGTGTAGAAATGATTCACTTTTATGTCGTGACACCAAAGAAAGGCAAGCTTCAAGATGATTTCTCTTCTGATGCTCATTTAATTCATGTGGAACCCATCTATCCAGCCTTTTTACCTTGCAAATTTATTTCAGATGGTCCAATACTGTTAGAACAGTAACGTCAAACCTTACTGCTAATTCACACGTAGGCTGAGATGGAAATGCTTCCACCTTTCATTATCCACCTTAGTCTCAGGTTGCCCACATGGCTCATTTTTAAGGTTAAAATCATCATAATGGAACTTCTCAAACCATCAACATACTGTGCGTTCATTGGCAACATCCTTCCCACTTTGTTGATATTTCGAGCTTGTCTGTGCTGTATTCATTCCACAACAGAACTCGTATTCAAAAATAACACAAAAATATTTTTTAAAAATTAGCCACCTGTAGTGGCGCATGCCTGCAGTCCTAGCTACTTGGGAGGCTGAGGCAAGAGGATCACTTGAGCCCAGGAGTTTGAGGTTGCAGTGAGCTGTGAATGTGCCACTGAATTCTAGCCAAGGCAATAGAGCGAGACCCTATCTCAAAAAAATCAAAATTTATTTGCAAGGCAGATAGAAATGAAATGATCTCTAAAATATACACACCCACACACATACATTGATGGAGGAGCATTATTTATGACAGCCTGGTATCAAAGCCTGGTACCTTAGCCATTTATCTCAAAAGTAGTATCTATCTCAAAAAGGTGAGGTAATATATGTAAAGTACTCAGAACAGTGCCAGGTGGAAGTGCTATAAAAAGTTTCTGTGATCCTGTTATTAAAAAATCAGGATATAGAATAATATGAATAGTATGATACCATTTGCTAAAAAGGAGGTTTGGATATATACCTAGAAACCAGTGGATAAGAATATTTCTGGGACAATACAACTTCTGGAAATGATTTCTTTGGGAAAGGAGATAGATGGAGAAAAAGGGGGACATATATTTCATCAGCTTTTGAGCTCCCCCCTTTTTTTTACCATATATTGTTAAAAGTAATGCCATATTTTAAGTAATTTAAGAGGATCTACCTTACGATAAGAGTCTATATTCTTTTCAGATGGCCCTGCTGAGGCACCAGTGACCAATGGAAACACAACAGTGCCAGCCCTGAATGATGATCTGGACATCTTCGGACCGATGATTTCTAATCCCTTACCCGCAACTGTCATGCCCCCAGCTCAGGTACGTGGTAAGAATATGGTTTTATATAGTCATTGCTTATTTGCTTTTTGAAAAGTTTTGAAATTTCAATTTTGAAAGAATTATTTCTGAGCAGTGACTGATTTGAAAGCCTCCTGTTCTTTAGGCCAGGGCTTTGCAAGCTAAACCTGAAGTTTTCTTTGCAAATAAAGTTTTATCGGCACACAGCCACTCCCACTGGTTTACATATTGTCTGTAGCTGCTTTGGTGCTACAAAAGCCGAGTTGAATAGTTACAACAGGGACTATATGACCCACAAAGCCTAAAATATTCACTGTCTTTAAAGTTCTAACCCTTGCTTTAGGGAAATAACAGTGTTTAAAATGAACAAGTGGAAAAACTCAGACTACATCAACTTTATCTGAGATCACCAAAGTCACTGACTTTGGATATTTTAAAAGTATTATGGTGAAGAAATTTTAAATTGCCATCTCAACATTACATGGAATTTCTATAAGTCGAAGATATCAATGTTCAGGAAGCAAGGTACTCTTAAGCAAACAACATGAAGATTCTATTTTAAATTTATACTTTACAAATAAATAACTAGTTTGTTTCAGTACAACATAATTTTTGAGATAAACTACTTCTTTTTCTGTAGGAAAACTGAGCCAAATCTGAATTGTTTGGATAGAAAATTTTAATAAGAAAAAGTCTTATTAAGAAGACTAACAATCTATTTTTATTACACATATTTGTTGTTATAATGATAGTTATTGTGTAGTCACCACCAGAATTGAACAAGTAGGTTTTTTGGGAATAATTATTTTAAAATGGATCTTTATCAAAATTGTCTGTAGCAGTAGTGCTTATTTTCAGCAAAGATCGCTTATTTTATGGCTTTGCCCCTTTTCTCCCTCCCATAGCACATAAAAAGAGGGACTAAGTATTGTTACTGTTTCATTTAATTAGCATTGATTACCTTATGAATTTGTATCGGCATGGATGTACATGTGACAACAAAAAATTATCTAATATTGTGACTTTGGAAAGAAGTATTCAGGATATTTGACAATCAGAGTATGAAAAGCAAATTATTTTGGTTTAGCATTCTAGTTGAGGCTGTTATATCTGCTAGACTTCTTTAGATTCCCCTGGGGTATGAGAGTTGGTTTGCAACTGCTTACAGAATTAGACCCCACCTCTGAGGCTTCAGTGTACTTCACATGTTCTGTTCTGTATCAAAGCAGAAAGTGAAACAATGCAGACTTCATTTATCATTTTTTTTTGGAGAAGGGATCTCACTATATCACCCAGGCTGGTCTTAGGCTTCAACTCTTGGTCTCAAGAGAGCCTCTCAGCCACTCAAGTAGCTGGGACTACAGACCCACCCCACCATGCTCAGCTAATTTTTTTTTGTTGTTTGTTTATTTTTAGAAACAGGATCTCGCTGGGTTGCCCTGGCTGGTCTTGAACTCCTGGCCTCAAGCAATCTTCCTGCCTCAGCGAAGAGTAGCCCCGAGTAGCTGGGACTATAGGCGCATGCCACCACACCAGGCTCATTTAACTCTTAAGTAAAAAGTAGTGCCATGACAAGGAGTGTGGGGTGTAGCTCCTGGCTTTTGGAGGGTTAGGACTGGCCTTCATGCTTTGGGCATTCCGATCAGTACCTGGGAGAATAATAGAGTTAATTTTTTAAATCATATCTAATTCTTTTCTTGGAACATTGTTTTTGGACCAAAATTGTGCCAGTTATATTGACTCCTGTAAAATATTTGGTGAACAGAATTATAGTTCATCTACATATAATGATCAAAATCCAGACATATTTATAAAATAATGCCTTTGAAAATGGAGGGGGCTGCTGAACATACAGATTTATATATATATATATATATATATATGTAACTATATAATTTACTAATTTTGGAGAGTTTTTAGTATGTGAAATTGAGCTCAAACTAGTTTGAACACAAAGATTATGAATTACTCTGAACCCTATATTCTTTCATTCCTGGTGTCTTTTCTGAGTATGTATAAATTCTAGTAAAGGATTCTCTAACTTGAGAATATGAAATAGATAGATTTTACCATCTGCTATATGTGTCTGGAATCTAGTCTTCCCTAAAGGGGGTTAGAAATACTCAGCTGACAGGAGTGTACATGTGTCTTGGGGGTTGGGGGAAACAGTTTCAGAGTTCCCAGTGTTGACGTGGAGAAACTCCTTTCCTGTCCTATCTTTCATATACGTACACTGCCAGTATCTAGACCTGCACAAGTGCTGAGTCCTGTCCTTGCTTGGTTTATCCCTGGGATCCCAGAAGACAGAGAACCTTTGGTTAGAGGGCCTGCAACTTCCTGAAGCATGGAATGACAGCCAAATTTGCTTTCCTTTTATCGTGGGGTTGTAGTGCTGGCAAATGGAGCTCCAAAAAAGTAAATGGACATTTGAGTACTTAGTAGCCCTGCTGTTTGTTTTGGCCATTTTTAGACCGTGTCTGTGTTGTAGATGTTACATAGTATAAGTATCTGCTTTTATCAGAACAACATACATGATGTTTAGAATAGGTGAATATGAGTCAGGCTGCTCCAGTATGAGACTGGAATCATAGCTTCCCCTACCATCTTGGGTTTTCTTATAGTTCTCTCATCCACAGGGAATAGATCCCTGGATTTTGAGCAGATTCTTAGATTGAAGAGAAACTAAAAATGATAAAAAGATCACTTAGGGATATAATTGCTTTGTTATCTAACAATATTAACAATAAACACTAAGTACTTAACCCAGCCATTGTACAAAACACTTCTTGTGTTCATCAAGCTCATGCCTATTCTATGGGAGAGAGATGGGAGAAGTTAAGTGACATGTCTAACGATGCACTGTAGAAGTCCTGGCAGGCTGGCTCCAGCCCATGCTCTTAGCCTCTGACCTGCTGTTGCTTCATTGATAGCTTAGATCTATTTTATTCAAGGGAATTGTTAAATTTGATATTCCATCATGTCTAATTTCTTACACATTTCAGCATTCTTGCAAAATTAGGTGGCTTTTTTTTTGTATCGCATCCTTCTTGCTTAATTAGTCATAATGGATTGAAAATATTGTTCTGCTTAAATCACTTGGTGAGTAGAATGGATGGTGATTTATTGCATGATGTTCTAGCCAGGACATTAAACGTTTGAATTTAATGTCTACTTGCTGCTCACTTTATTCTGTGGTTTGAGAAGAATCTTAGCCAGCTTTTACTAGTCTTCATAGAATTCTCTGAAAGTCTTTTCATATTTAAAACAAGTCCATATAAACATGTGAATGTGATTGAATATTTTATGACTGCAGAGATGATTAAGGTTGGTAATTGTGATTGTACAATACTATCTGTGTGCAAGATATAGGTGATTAAATGAATATTTTTGTGTTACATTAAATATCTACATGTATATTTGTATTTATGTTCATTTGCCCCCTTATCCAAAAATGGCATGCAGGATATGGTTGAGAGTGTAGGTGGTTGAATTTTTGCTGTACTTCATTTCTGGATAGATTAGAAGCATTCTAATGTTGTGGTTAAAACTTACCTAACTAGGTCTATAAATTTCTTATGATGCAGCTTTTATAATGAAAGACAAAACCTTTTAAACAACCACAGAAGGACCCTCTTGCAGTGTGCTGTAGTTGTAGAAATGTTCGTTATTCCAAGGGATACCAGTTCCTCGAAGCAGTAGTTGCCAAGGAGTGCCGGCCTTCAAGACAGCAGCCACATAGCTGTTGTTGAACCCATTGTGTTCAGGATGTGATGAATAAAAATATACCGTCAGCCTAGCTTGTAAATGCAGTTTATTATGAAAGAGCTTCATCTACCTCTTTTACATTAACAGATTCAAATTAAGAAACATTGTGCCTTTTACTCTAGACGTTTGTGTGTGGGCTTATCCTCTTGAATGTTACACACCATTTTACCTTCTGCAGTTGTTTGTCTAATTTTATAACTTTATTTGGATTTCAAGTTACAGATGAGCTATGCTTTACTATGCAGAAATCAACCCTTATTTTGGTGTTTGTCTCAGGGGACATCCTCAGCATCAGCAGCTGCTACCCTTTCTACAGTAACATCTGGAGATCTGGATCTATTCACTGAGCAAACCACAAAATCGGAAGAAGTGGCAAAGAAACAACTCTCCAAAGACTCCATCTTATCTCTATATGGTACAGGAACCATTCAACAGCAAAGTACTCCTGGTAATTACTTTTGAAATCTGCTTTCAATGAATTGTGACATTACTAGAAGTACATCCTTTGTAATTATAATAATATAAATTATATTTCTTCCCTGTGTTTCCATATAGTGGGTGCTTTTGTTGCAGTTTACACAACTATGAAACTGAAATGAACAACGCGTTAGAATTAAAAAATTAAAGAGCATGTACAGGATTCACAAAACTTTATTCATTTAGAATTAACAAGCTGCTCACATATCACTTAATACTGTTTCACAAGCTTATAGGACATGGATTATCTTTGAAGAATTATTGAAATTTTATTTGCATGAAATTTATGACTTTGTATACAGTACATTTTCTTTATAGTTAAATAATAAACAGTCTGAATTACTACATTATTCCAAAAAAGTTTGAAATTTTTTTGTAATTAGAATGACATACTAGCATACAATTTGTTTACAGTTTTAATCTGTCAGGCCATTTCCTCTAAAATAATGAGCTGCATTTCACATATGAGCTAAAATTGTATGATAACCCAGCTATTTCCATCAAAGCCAGATACAGTCAACTCTCACTTGCCTATTGGATATTGGGAGACCAATGGTGCAAATCAGCAGAAACAGCATATAATCTCATGCTATGTAGTTTGGTCTTCATAATACTTTGTGTGGCTATGCATAAGATTTATATTTCTTAATTAGATTTACTCAGGTTGATAACTGATTTGCCTGCATTCTGGAAATAATCAGTTCTGAAGGTTTAGATGTAGGCTGGTCTGTGCAGTAGGAGCAGGCTGGAATTAAAATGTTTACTATGGGTAGTTCAGAAAGATAGTAATCCTTTTTCTCTGACTGTAGTGGTGAGTGCAGCTATATGCAATATCCCTGTTTTCTTCATTGATTTTCTTCTCATGGTTCTTGTGATGCAGGTGTGTTTATGGGACCCACAAATATACCATTTACCTCACAAGCACCGACTGCATTTCAAGGTTTTCCATCAATGGGCGTACCTGTGCCTGCAGCTCCTGGCCTTATAGGAAATGTGATGGGACAGAGTGCAAGCATGATGGTGGGCATGCCCATGCCCAATGGGTTCATGGGAAATGCACAAACTGGCGTGATGCCACTCCCTCAAAATGTTGTTGGCCCCCAAGGAGGAATGGTGGGACAAATGGGTGCACCCCAGAGTAAGTTTGGCCTGCCACAAGCTCAACAGCCCCAGTGGAACCTCTCACAGGTAGGGGTCATTTACTCTCCAACTTCTCCCAAATCAAAGAAAACAGACTTGTTTTCTAAATGGTTTTGTTTTTAAATCTAATGATCTGGCAGAAAGAATTCAGTAAGAATAATGTTGTATAAGGTCAAAAGTGTTTATAGATATTAGGAAGTTGTGTTGAATAGACAAATGACATGCCATCCCTATTTTTAGAGTATTCTGTAAAGAAACATTAAGCATGTAACAACTGTACTGGTGAACATCCCTAATCTGTTTTGTCAATAGCTAGAAAGAGAGACTTCCTTTCTGATACTAAGCTTTACCAAGCTGCCTGGTGGGGTGTTTTCTGGGTAACTTTCAGGAATTAAAAAGAAAATCCAGTCTCATAGTCTCAAAGCACTATCAGGTTTAGGCTCTCTTACATGTCATATAGTTACTTCCCATAGATTTGTAAAAATTCTTTTTGTCCAAAAACCTTTGTAAAGTTGTATTTTCTTTTTACATATTCTTTAATGACTTTTATGTTTAAAAGAGTACCCACTGGCTCAAGAATTCCCATAAGGTATGAACAAGTCCACATTTGTCTCGGACATTCCTTCATATTATAAAATCCTATTTCTACCTAAGTTAGAGCCAAGAGATGACATTTCTCTAGCTCCTTAGACAGGATCATGCTCCCAGTCTTCTTCCTTTTACATTTCCTCCAGCATTTCGGTGATCTTGGTTTCTGCTTGGTCAGGTGTTTTACCTTGAGAGCGTTCAGGGAATAGTCTATATCCCATGAATGCTCCAAGTTATTTTTGCTGTCACCATTTACAGGAATATATCTGAGACATTGGTCTCTATCCTTTGGGAATCTCAAAAATTGTAAGTGTCAGATGTCAGTCACAGCTTTTATGTGGCCAAAGTGCTGAAGCACACCCTGCTCAAATTAAGGTGCTAGATGATAACACTGGCTCTTACTCCAGATAGTGCAGAAGGGTGATGCTGTTCTCCAGTACTCTATCAGTAGAAGCTGGTGGCCAATGACAGGTGGTTAAAAATCCGTTAGTGAGTATGAAGATGTGATCTGCCCCTTCAGATACTTATGCCTGACCAGTGATGTCTTTCAGAAACTGCAAATAAGTGAATTTTGTTAAGAATACAGTCTAACCCTGAGCATAGGTTTTGAACCCACTCTGTACTTTACATCTTGCCTTTCCTTCACTTTTCACCAATTTTGGAAGTAAGAGAACCACAGAGTTAAGATACTTATATATATTTGACTCTGATCTGGAAGAAAAATACAGGTAATATATTTTATAGCATATAATGAAAATTAATTTTAGATGTTTAGATCAGCAAAAGAAAAAAATGTACATTTTATGACCACTTTAATATTTAGAAAGTATATAGAGGCCGGGCGTGGTGGCTCACGCTTGTAATCCTAGCACTCTGGGAGGCCGAGGTGGGCAGATTGAGCTCAGGAGTTCGAGACCAGCCTGAGCAAGAGCGAGACCCCGTCTCTACTAAAAACAGAAAGAAATTAATCAGACAACTAAAAATATATTAAAAAAAAAAAATTAGCCGGACATGGTGGCGCATGCCTGTAGTCCCAGCTACTTGGGAAGCTGAGGCAGGAGGATCGCTTGAGCCCAGGAGTTTGAGGTTGCAGTGAGCTAGGCTGATGCCACG
Organism: Indri indri; assembly: GCA_004363605.1. Lineage (NCBI taxonomy): Eukaryota > Metazoa > Chordata > Mammalia > Primates > Indriidae > Indri > Indri indri. The sequence goes on from RJWJ010004930.1 coordinate 49,322, forward strand.
GCACTCTAGCCCGGGCAACACAGTGAGACTCTGTCTCAAAAAAAAAAAAGTATATAGAGCCATTTAGGATTTTAATAGAGAATTTTAGCTATCATACAAAGTTTATAGGCTAATTTTAGACTATTTTACTTTCTAAAAATTTCTTAGTCCTTAGTAGTTAAAGCACAATATCCTAGTACAGTTGAAAGTTAGAGTAATGGACTCATTTTATAATATACTCATATACTCAGATACAAATTCAAAGATTGCTTTGGTATTTTTTTTCAGTTGTGGTTAATCTTTAGGGATAAGAAATTGAATCTAGAGATTGAATAAACATGATTGAGATCACTTTATTGGTAGTGCTAAAAAGTAGAAAACAAATAAGAAGGGAACAAAGCTATTTGCTGTCTTTGAAAAATATTTGTATGGTAGCCTGCTTTTGCTAATTTTCACATTAATGAAAAAATGTCCAACTGTGGCTAAAGAAATAAGAATTAAAAGTGAAGTAAAGCTTCTTAAACTAAGCCTTTTATGTGTTTCACAGATGAATCAGCAAATGGCTGGCATGAGTATCAATAGTGCAACCCCTGCAGCGGGTTTTGGCCAGCCCCCTACCACAACAGCAGGATGGTCTGCTGGAAGCTCATCGGGTCAGACTCTCAGCACACAACTGTGGAAATGAAAACTGAAATACAAGTGTCATCCAGAACTACCACCTGACATTCCTTGCTAAAACGCATCTAGTTCCCCTGTTTGTTCAGTACATATATTTTTTTTCTTTTTACCCATTTGTTCATATTAAGAATTATCTGATTGACCGTGTTGGTCTGTACTGATTAAATTTGATGTGGTGAAAAGCAGGTTGATAAACTATTTTATGTCAAAAGCAGCTTTGCTCATATTTCATATGATTTCACAAACCACCATTATTTGAGAAGCTGCTCAGTCAACTTGCATAATCAGTTTCACTCTCAATAAAATTATAGCTCTACTGTTTGCATATAAGGGAAGTAGTTATCATGTTAGTAATACCTCTAACAGTATAACCCCCCCCCCCAAATTAGCCAGTAATCCTGTAGGAAGGTACTGTACTGTATGATCAAATGTTTAATCATATAAATAGAATGTAAATGCATCACTGAGCACTGTTTTCTAGTGTATCAAAATTCTTTTATTTCATCATTCACTTCACTGTGCTGTTGTTATGATGTGCTTAACAGGGAACGTGGTTAGTGAAAGGAAGATAAACCTGGATGTTACTACAAAACTTAGTTTAATGAATGTTCAAAGAATTCAAATTTTATCTGCCTCTCTTGTAATTTGGATCTCTTCTTATGTACATAGTGCTAATATGAAGACCTTTTTCTGCACTACATGCAAACAGGGTAACTAAAACAAAGCCACTTTGAATCCTTGAAGGTATATCCAGGTTTATGACAGTAATTGTGTTTACATTTTATGGTGCCTAGTATTGACAAAATGTTATTTCCCTATATTAAACAGATGAATCCATAGACCTTTTCAATTGTGGGGTTTTTATTTCCTATGTATATTGCCACCAATCTTCTAAAAATTAATGTTGCAAAATCAGGAATTAGGAATGTTCAGCTGACAAAAATGCCTGTCATCTTTTTTCTAAAACCTGTTCAGGTCTACCAATTACAAGGCCAAATTGAGGGGGGAGGAAGAAAGTGTAAGATACTCAGAATGGTGTCCTGCAGTGTCATATAACTGTATATACAAAAATCTTCCCATTTAGTTGTAGGGAAAACATGCAGAACAAATGAAGACAAAACATACGTTTTTGTACCATCCAGTTAGCTTGTGTTAACTGACAAGCACTGTTTAAACACATGTCCATCAGGTGACAATAAAGGCTGTTGTACTGAAGTAAAATGAACAATACCTGAATCTCTGCAGCCTAAACTCCAAACATCCTCTTCCACATCCTTTGGCCAGGCACACTGCACCAGTTGCTTTGATTTTATACCTCAATTTTCACTGTGTCCAGGTGGTACTTTGGCTCATTGGCTAGATTAACTTTCTCTGTCCGAGTGTGCCACACGAGAACCTAAAAGAGAGGGAAATATTTTAAGTAGCACACTCTCAACGCTGACACTCAGGGTCAGGCAGCACAAGTGGAATGAATACCTTGGTGCAGTTATTTGCTTTTGGTTCCAGTTCTTCCACTGTTGTTATCTGTTTTAGAAAGTCAGACTCTTGCATCCCTGGTTGGGATCCACGCCGCTTAAATACAGCTTTTGGGTTGGACAGGATGACTTGAAGACTTACAGCAAATCCTTTGTGAAAAGTTAAAAAAAAAAAAATGACTTTTAAAAGTAAAATATTGGTGTACTTCTTTTTTTTTTCTATATAAATTTGGTCACATCAAAAACAACTTTTTAAATACCTACTATGTGTCAGGTCTTGGTTTACAAATTTGAATATGAACATTACCTGTATTACAGTCTCAAAAGGAAAACCGATCATTACAATATTGTGCTTTCAGTGCAAAGTAGAGGTGTGCACGGGGGAGCATCTGTGCAAAATATGAAGTCTAGTCTGTTGATAATGAAGGGTGAATTTTATAAGCTGCTGTTTCACAGAGGTCATCCCATCCCCACATTGGACACTTTAGGAATAACTAAGAACTAAATGCAGCTGAAAAGCATACAGACTCACCCCGGCTATCCTTGGAGTGTGAGACTGCCTGCCCAGTCCTTTTGCCTGCCCTTTAGCATCATTATGCACGCTTTATCAAAATCAGCACTGCTCTGATTGACTCTGTGTTTAGAAGATTGAGTAGTAGAAGTCAATCAGCTAGAAAATGAATAATACCTAATTTACAATAAATTTGGTTTAAATTTCTAATTTGGCTCAATCTGAAAAGGGTAGGGGCTTTAGAAATTAGTACAGGCCATTTGATAAATTTGTTTTTTGTATTTCATTTACCAAAAAAAAAAAAATAAAATTAGCGTAAATTTCCTTCAGGGGTTTGGTCATGTGAAAAATCATGACTGTTCAACCTGTAGTTTAACAAACTCTGTGTTTAAGGCTCAGCCATTAAAGCAACTCTACAAGTAACTGTTTTGCGATCTCAGCAAGTAATTATTTTGAAGGTCTGAAGCCCTGGATTTCTTTGCTTTTAATGACTAAGGTGACACTGTAAAGTCAGGCACCCTCCCAGAGTTGAAGCTATAAGACCAATCCCCAGGAACACGTCTTAGCAACTTTCTGCCCTTCTCTACATTAAATGATTTATGCTGCTTTTCGCAAAAGACAGCAAAGTAAGTACCAAATGACACCAGGCTGCAATGGAGGAGTGGTGAGAACAGCATGACCCCCATTCTCATAGCCGCTCCATATGCCAGACTGGGCCTGTCTGCTCTTTTAGACCCTGCTGCCTTTTTGGGAAAACTTAACACTAAGCCACTTACAAACACAACTTGGTACAGCAGGTGCTGAGTGAAGCAGCATGAAGAAACAATCATAAAGCATTAGCCTTAGGACAAGTCCCAGTATCCTCCACCAGTCCTGGAGGGAGGCAGCACATTCTAGCAGAAAGAACACTGAATTTGGAATTAGAAGCCTTTTGTTTTTGCCTAGGTCTCCTGCGCTGGCCAAGTCATTAACTTTTCCTGATTGCGCAACTTCCCCATTTCCTCATCTGCAAGGGAAGTGTGACACCTTCTCAACTCAGTGTTTGATGGAAAATTAATGTATGGAAGGACTACTCTACTGACTACAAAGCACTATTCAGAGGATAATACAATATACAAATAAAAATACCATTATAAATATTATCATGAGGGGCAGGCAGTATTAGCCACCTTTTATGGCTGGAAGAATACTGGTTGACAGGTAAAGGGCTTATAAAAGTTCTGGGTGCCAGAGTCAGGCCACCTGCGTGTCACACCATTATTGAAACAAGTCTGAAGCCTTCCTCAGGCACAGCTAAACCAGCCACAGTACTTAATGAAAAGTCAAAGGTTCAAATTAATATACAAAATGCCTTTTCTAATAGGTAAAATGTTAAAAAAGTTCTTGCTTTTTTTTTTTTTCCTCATGTGCTTATAAATAAGCTTTATCCCTTTTTATCTAGATTAGAGTCTGCCCTTCTCAATCACACTGAAGCTTCTGGTGGATTCTTCATGTGGCTTCAAGGTACTGATTCTATTTCTCCATTCTCTCGAAAACATAGGATCCAAATGGTGCAGAAGTAATTCTGAAAATGATATGAAGCCACTTTGATCTGCTTTTCTTCATTTCCCCCCAAGACTTTAACATCATCACAACCACTGAAGGATTCGGATTAAGAGGACTTTCTTTTCCTCAGCTCAGGGATATCCTTCTAGCTCTTAACACAGAGTTACATGGAAAAATCTGCAACTGAGGCAAAGTTGACAGCCAGTCGTGAAGCTACACATTGTTCTGCTGCAAAACCCCCTTTCCTGGCCTCACTGGAGAAGGGCGTGCACCTGGAAGGCCAGCACCCTGGAGATATGTTAGTGTGGCACACCACAGCAGCAAAGGGATTTTCTATTTTCTAATACAAAGGTAGAGAGAGCACAATTCAGATGCTCCTTAACCAGCTACCTCAATTTCCTTTGCCCAGGCTCTGCTCAGTGAGCTCTGCAAAGGGAGCACTCACAGCCAGCAGGCAGGGACTGCCCGTTTGTTAACTAGGTCAAACTCTGGGTTGCTTTTAGGGAAACATCTGACCTGCTGTGAAGTTGGGGAGAGCTAGAAGAGTTCTCCCCTCTGAAGCCATGGCAAAGACTTTTTTAGCTCCTAAAAGCATCGATTTCCAACCTAAGATGGACATCTTGAGTTTTCCTCAATTGCAAGTATTTATACTTCAAATATTATGTCTTCCCTTTCCTAGATTAGTTTACTTTTAAAGATATTTCAGTGGCTTTTGAGATACTAGGAGCCTTGCAAAAATAATGGGAGTAGGGTTTTCTGCCCTGGTCAGTTGTCTAAAAATAAAATGCATATGCAAAAGGGTTGTTCACTGTGAAAGCAGGATTTCCTGAGTTCTTCAAATGGAGTTAGGTGGGGAGGATACACAGTCGCCTTCCATATGTGGGGTTCTGCATCTGTGGATTCAACTAACCACAGGTGGAAAATATTTGAAAACAGTAAAAAATAACTACAACACTAAAAATACAAATTTAAGAACTACACAGTATAACAACTATTTGCATAACACTTTCATTGTATTAGGTATTCTAAGTAATCTAGAGATGACTTAAAGTATATACGAGGATATGCATAGTTTTTTATGTAAATATGCCATTTTATAATGGGAACTTGAGCGTCCATGGATTTTGGTATCTGTAGTAGTCCTGGAACCAATCCCCCCATCCAGATACTGAGGGACAGTTATTCCCTCCCAGGCAGAGGGACAAGGCCTGCCTCAATGTATGCTCACTGACTGAATGTCTTAGAAACTTTCTACTCAGTTCTAAGTCCAACAAGCCATTTCCACTCATGGACAAGATCGAGCAACAGGTTCTGGTTTGCCTCCACTGTTTTAAATAACTAAAAAGCAGACAAAATGTTTGAAAAAAGTTTCCAAACATTGGGAAACAGGCACACAGGACAGAGATCTCTAAGAAAAGAGAAATGTGAGCCCTACATCTGCCCCAGCTTCCTCCCTGAAGTGTGTTTTCAGGCTACACCACACAGAGGGGAACCCAAAAAGCTCTGCATTCTCCTCGAGTTGAGGAAACAGAATTGAGAATTTGAGGAGGCCAAGACAACTAGAATTTGCAGGGCAGAGTATTGGAAAGGACTCTCCTCAAGTCTTCAACTGAGTATGATCAGCAAATGCACGCACAACTACCTGAGGCCAGGTGAAGAACTACTGGAAAAGAGCAGGTGAATCAATTAGTGGCTCTTACTTGGGGCTGGGAATAGTTCACATTCTCAACAGCCAGAGTCAAGCTGCCTCGTGATAGCTGGGGTACCTGGGAGAGTACCTGGAAGGTTATTGTATCTATTGCGGGATCAAGTTAGCCCTAAACTAAAGGCTAAGCTGGTTCTGCTTAAAACAAATTTTAAAGGCAAGCCAGAAAAGGATCGAATTGTTTCCAAGTTAACTTAGTTGTGTCCCAGTACAAAGCTCAAAAGCTCAAAAATATTTACATATATATTTATAATACACAGTATATATTATATACATTACATATATTTGTTTTCCTATATTTGTGAGTGTGTGTATATATTTCATCCAGTACCTACCAACATAAAATTCAAAATGCCTGAGACACAAAAATTACCAGGTATACAAAGAGTAGGAAAATATTAATGTGATCCCATAATGAAGACACAATTCGGTCAACAGAAACAAATCCAGAAATGACACAGATGAGAGAATTATAGAACAAAGACATTAAAATATATTGTAAATATACTTCATATGTTCAAAAAGGTAGAGGAAATATTCAGTATGCTAAGTAGAGATATGGAAGACATAAAAAAGACCCAAAGACATCTCAGTGGGGAAAAGTACAATGTCTGAGATGAAAAATACCCTGGGTGGGATTAACAGCACATAAGACATTGCAGAATAAAAGATTAGTTAACTTGAACACTTAATAATAAAAACTACCAAAATGAAACACAAAAATAAAAAAGCCAAAACGCACACACAGTCACAAAAACAAAATGAAAGGTGAGAGAGAAAAAAATATATGAAGAAATAATAACTGAAAAGTTTACCAACTTGAAAAATCAGGAAAGATATATAATGCTTACATAATCCTACCAAACAACTAGACCTAAATGACATTTATAGAACATTCCACCCAATGATAGCAGAATAATTATCAAGGTAGACCATAAGGTCTGGGCCATAAATCAAGTCTCAATACATTTAAAAGAATTCAAATCGCACAAAGTATATTTTCTGACCACAGCAGAATTAAAATTGAAGTTGGTAATATAAAGATACCTGGAAAATTCCCCAAATATTTGGAAACCAAACAATATAATTGTAAATAAAATATAGATCAAAGAAGAAATCAAAAGGGAAATGAGAAAGTGGTTAGCTGAATGAAAATGAAAACAAGACAAATCAAAATTTGAGATGCATCCACAGCATTGCTTAAATACAATTTTTTTTTAAAGCATTAAGCACTTATTAGATAAAGGTCTCAACTCAATGACCTGAGTTCCCACCTGGAAATAGTAAAGGAAACACAAAGTAAACGGAAAAAAGGTACTAATAAGAGCAGAAATCATGGAAGTAGAAATAGAAAATAATAGAAAAGATACATGAAATAAAAACCTAGCCCTTGGTGGGGGGAAGTCAATAAAATTGGCAAGTATCTACCCATACTTACCAGGAAATAGAGAAGACAAATTACCACATTAGAAATGAAAGAGGGGATGTCAGTATAGGTTCTACAAACATCAAAATGATAATAAAGGAATATTATAAGCAATGTTTTATGGCAGTAAATTGGACAACTTAGATCAAAATGGACAAATTCCTTGAAAGACACGCTACCACAGTTCACTCATGAAGAAATAGATAATCCAAAATAACCCTGCATCAGTTAAGTTTATAAGTTTATAAGGAAATTAAGTTTATAATTAAAAATCTTCACACACATACACACACAACCCTCCGGAGCCAGCTTCACTGGTGACTTCTACCAAACATTTAAGGAAGAAATAACAGAAATTCTACACGAATTTTTCCAGAAAAAAAAAAGGAGGAAACACTTCTCAAATCATTCTATTAGATCAGCATTTCCTTGGTACTAAAAACTGACAAACACATCACAAGAAAACTACAGACCAACAACCCTCATGAACATAGAAAAATTCTCAAAATTTTAGCAAATTCAACAGCAGGAAAGACAACAAAACATGATTACACAAAGTTTATCCCAAGATTGCAATGCTGGTTTAACATTTCAAAATCAAGGTCATTCACCACATTAATAGAGAAAATGCATTTGACAAAACCCAACGTCTAGTTAAGATTAAAAGAAGAAAAAAAAAAGCCTCTCAGCAAACAAGAACAGAAATGAACTTTCTCAACTTGATTAAAGGCATTTACAAACAAAACAAAACAAAACAAAAACCTATGGCCAACGTTATACTTAATGGTGAAAGAGTGAATGTTAAACCCTTGAATTTAGGAATGAGGCAAGGATGACTGCTCTCAACTTTTATCCAACAATGCACTGGAAATCCTAGTGGAAGGAAGGAAGGAAGGAAGGGAGGGAGGGAGGGAGGGAGAAAGAAAAAAGGCACACAGATTGGAAAGGAAGAAGCAAAGTATAGCAAAGTCTCCTCTTTGCCCTTCAGCCACAGTTAATAGCATCTATAGTGCTTATCAGTCCCTTCTATTTTGTAGGTATCAATTTAGTCTCACCTCCATAAATTTGTCCCACTACTGCATTCTCTTTTCTCCACACATAATGTAATTTCAGCAGGGCTGTTACCAAAAAAAATACCAAAAAACAAAAACCAAAAAAACTATTTCCAGTTCATAACAGATGGCTTTTGGCAACAATATCTTTATAGTCTGGTCACAAGAAAGAAACTAACACCTTTTTCTCTGTAATAATCACTCTACCTGGGTGTTCTATAGAATATTGGCCTCTTGACACACTTTTAGTATTGCTTGTAGGTATCAGATAATCTCAAAAATCTCTCTACCCATTTTAAACAATATTTAAAATATTTAAACTTTCAAATTAAAAAATGTATATGCACACAGTACCGTCATGGAACTTGCTGGAGAAAGAAGACAAGCGTGTGGTACCTCCTCTCCTCTCTAGTTCTGAGGTGGCCGACTCCACTTTCATGTCCCTTCCTCGCAAAGCACACACTGTCTTTTGAAATGCTGTATGTGTCAGTCTTTCCTGCCCATTCCCCTTATTGAGATACAATTCATTATATTAAAACTTGCTCTTTTAAAGGGTATGATTAAGTAGTTTTTATTACATTCATAACTCTGGGCACCTTAAGACTATTCTTTTCTAAATAGCGGAATTTGTCAAGGAATTTGTCCATTTTGATCTAAGTTGTCCAATTTACTGCCATAAAACATTGCTTATAATATTCCTTTACTATCACTTTGATGTTTGTAGAACCTATACTGACGTCCCCTCTTTCATTTCTAATGTGGTAATTTGTCTTCTCTATTTCCTGGTAAGTATGGGTAATACTTGCCAATTTTATTGACTTCCCTCCACCAAGGGCTAGGTTTTTATTTCATGTATCTTTTCTATTATTTTCTATTTCTACTTCCATGATTTCTGCTCTTATTAGAAACCATTCCATTGAATGGTTTTGGCACCTCTGGCAAAAAAATCAATTGACCATAAATGTAAGGGTTTATTTCTGGACTGTCAGTTCTATTTATTTAATATCTATGGTTACCCATATGCCAGTACCAACACTGTTTTACTGTAGTTTTTCTTTTTTTTTTTTTTAATTGAGAATGGGGTCTCTTACTGTTGCCCAAGCTGGTCTAAAACTCCTGGGCTCAAGTGGTCCTCCCATGTCAGCCTCCACAGTAGCTGGTACTATAGGCACTACCATGCTTGCCAACTGTATTACTGTCGTTTTATAATAAATTTTCAAATTGGGAAGTGTAAGTCCTCCAACTTTGTTCTTCTTTTTCAAGATTGTTTTGGCTATTCTGACTTCCTTGCTTTTCCATATGAATTTTAGGATCAATCGCCTTATCAATTTCTGCAAAAAGGTCAGCCAGAATTGTGATAGAGATTGCACTGATTCTGTGAATTAATTAGGGGGAATATTGCCACTTTAGCAACATTAGGTCTTCTAGTCCCTAACAATATTAAGTTTTCTAATCTATGAATATAAGATGTCTCTCCACTTACTTAGTTCTTCTTTGTTTCAATGGTATTCTGTGTGTATTTTCTAATATATGTCTTACGCTGTTTTAATTACTAAGTATTTTATTATTACTAACAGCATTGTGAATAAAATTGTTTTCTTAGTTTCATTTTCAGATTGTTCACTGCTAGTATACAGAAATACAACTGATTTTCATATATTGATTTTGTATCATGCAAGCTTCCTGAACTCACTTTTAGCACTAAATTGTGGTGTGTGGGTTCGTTAGGATTTTCTATGTAAAAGATGATGTCATTGATAAATGGAGATGGTTTTACTTACTCCTTTGCCATCTGGGTATCTTTTATTTCTTTTTCTTGCCTAATTGCCTTGGCTACAATCTACAGTACAATGGTGAATACACATGGCAAGAGGGGTCATTCTTGTTCTTGATCTTAGGGAAAACGCTTTCCGTCTTCGACTATTAAGAATAATGTTAGCTGTTAGTTTTTCATTGATATGCTTTATCAAGTAGAGGAAGTTCCCTTCCATTACTGGTTTATTGATCTTCCGTCTAGAGTTTTTATCATGAAAGAACGTTGGATAGGTTCAAGTACTCCTTCTGCACTTATTGATATAATCATGTGGCTTTTGTTATTTATTCTATTGATATAGTATCAATACACTGATTTTGTATTTGAACTAATTTACATTCCAGGGATAAATCCCACATGGCCATGGTGTATAATCCTTTTTATGTGTTGCTGGATTCACTTTACATGTACTAGTATTTTGTTTAGGGTTTTTACATATATGTTCAAAAGGGATATAGGTCTGCAATTTTTTTTCTTTGTGATGTCTTTGTCTGGGTTTCGTATCAAGGTACCAATGGAGGCTGGGCATGATGGCTCATGCCTATAATCTTGGCACTTTGAGAGGCCAAGGCAGGATCGCTTGAGGCCAGGAGTTTGAGATCAGCCTGGGCAACATAGCGAGACTCCATCTCTACCAAAAAAAAAAAAAAAAAGTAACATTGGCCTGATAGAATGACTTCAAAAGTGTTCCCTTTTTTCTATTTTTGGAAGTGTTTGTAAATGATTGGTGGTAATCTTTATTTAAATGCTTGGTAGAAGTCACCCGTGAAACCTTCTGGAATTGGGCTTTTCTCTGTAGGAAATTTTATTATTAATTCAATCTATTTGTTATAAGTCTATTCAGATTTTCTATTTCTTTCTGAGTCAGTTTTAAAAGTCCTTCTAAGAATTTGTTCATTTTCATCTAGATAATCTAATTTGTTGGCATACAATTTTTCATAGTATTCTAATTTTTTTTTTAAACTTCCTGTAAGGTTGGTAGTAATGCTCCTACTTTCATTCCTGATTTTAGTAATTTAAGGCTTCTCTCCTTTTTCCTGGACAGTCTAACTAAAGGTTTGTCAATTTTGCTGATGTTTTTAAAGAACAAATTTTTTGTTTTATTGATTTTTTTCTATTGATTTTCTAGTCTGTATTTCGTTTATTTTGCTGTAATATAATAAATTCCTCCCTGCTGCTGATTTTGGGTTTAGTTTTCTCTTTTTCTAGTTTCTTATGGTATAATATCAAGTAATTTGTTTGAGATCTTTCTTTTTAATAGAAGTATTTTGAAGCTATAAATTTCCTTCTAAGCACTGCTTTAGCCCATAGTTTTGAGTATGTTGTATTTCCATTTTCATTCATCTCCAAGTATTTTCCAATTTCCCTCGTAATTTCTTCTTTGACCAATTGATTACTTAGGAATGTGGTGTTCGATTTTCATATATTTGTGAATTTCACAAATGCCTTTCTTGTAATGATTTCTAATTTCATTCCAGTATACTCCAAGACGATATTTTGTGTAATTTCAGTTATTTTAAATTTATAGTGACCTGTTTTATGGCCTAGCATATTGTCTATCCTGAAGAATGTTCCAGTGTACATTTGAGAAGAATGTTACCATTATTGGATGGAGCATTCTATAGATATTCATTAGGTTTAATTGGCTTACAGTGTTTTTAAAGTCTTTTATTCTATTTGATCTTCTATCTAGTTTTCTACCTATTATTCAAAGTGGATGTTGACATTAACAACTATTATTGTTGACCTGTCTATTCTTTCCTTCAGTTCTGTAAATTTTGCTTCATGTATTTTAGGGCTCCATTGTAAGTCACATATATGTTTATAAGTGTTATATCTTCTTGATATAGTGACCATTTAATCATCACAAACTAAACTTTTTTGGGATCTTTAATAACATTTTTGTCTTAAACTCTGTTTTGTCTGGTATTCATATAGCCATTTTAGGTCTTCTGTTGTTGTTCCTATTGGCATTATGTATCTTTTTCCATCCTTTTGCTTTCCAATTACTTGTGTCTTTGAATCTAAAATATTTGTTTTGTAGACAGCATATGGTTGGGTTCACATTTTTTAACCATTCTGCCCATCTGTGTTTTGACTTGGTTATCTCTACCATTTACACTTAATGTATAATAACAATAAATTAAAATTTATAGCTGCCATTTTTTAATTTGTTTTCTACATGTCTAATGTCATTTTGTTCCTCGATTTCTCTATTACCACCTTCTTTAGTGTTAAACAGATATTTCCTTGCGTATAATTTTAATTACCTTGTCATTTAAAATTATTTTCTTAGAGGTTGCCATGGGGATTACAATTAACATTCTAATTTCTAACAATCTAGTTCAGATTAATATCAACTTAATTTCAACAGTATACAAAAACTTTGCTCCTATTTACATCCATTCATTCCCTCCCCCATTTTGTGCTGTTATTCTTATACAAATTACATCTTTATACATTTTGTGCCCCTCAAACCAGATTTCTAATTATTGCTTTTTGTAGTTGTTTTTAAAAGCAGATGGGGAAAAAAGGGGTTACAGAAAAAAATTACATTTATACTGCCTTTCAAATTTACCTATGTCATTATGTAATTGGCCCCATAGCAAGAAAACTTTTTTTTATACTTTTTTTGGTAGTTATGTTTCAAATTCCCAAGCCAGTACGACTTTGTAACTTTCTTTTGCACTGATGCATTCCCTTTTGAGTTTCATTCCCAGAAATGACAAGCCTCCTTGCAGTCACAAGGTAACTACAAAACCTTACACCACCTGTTTGTCCAGAGAAGACAATATAAATGATACCCCACCACAAATTGTGCCCAAGGACCTACTGAGCCTATGCACAAGGCTGAAAGAATGACCAATATTAACCCCTAGCTAATTATAATACTAAAATCCCTGGCCTGGGAGGAAATTATATGCCATTTTAAAATCATGGTGTATATATATATATATATATATATATATATATATACTAGCATGATTTCTCACTGTGCTTGCATGCCCTACACTCCACCCCAAAAACATGATGATGCTCACACTCCTCATACATTATTCATTTCACCTCCAAAAAACCCTGATCCTATTGATCAGAGAGACAGATTTGAGACAGTTCATACATCCCCCTCTCAGTAGATGCATCCACTGTAATAAATACTTTTTTCCTTGACAATCCTCATTGTCTCAATAATTGGCTTTCTGTGCAGCAAGCAACTTTATACCCCCCTTTGTGGGTTCGTTAACAGCTACCTTAACAGTGTTTTCATTTGTTCATGTGTATTAGAGTTATTGTCTAGTGTCATGTCACTTCAACCTGAAGTACTCCTTTCAGTATTTCTTGTAGTATTCCATGTGCTAGCAATGAACTGTATTGGTGTTAACTGGGAATATCTTCATTTCTCCTTGGTTTTTTTTGAAGGATAGTTTTGCTGGATATAGAATTCTTGGTTGACAGGTTTTGTTTATTTTTTTCCCCTTTTCTTCTAACTTTGAATGTGTCATTCCACCGCCTTGTGGTCTCCATGGTTTCCGATGATAAATTAGCTATTAATCTTATTGAAGATCTCTTGTTAATAAGAGTCACTTTCTTTTGCTGCTCTCAAGATTGTCTCTGTCTTTGGCTTTCAGCTGATTATGATATGTCTAGGTGTGGATCTCTTTGAGCTTATATCCATTGAGTTTCCTGAAATCCATTGAGCTTCCTGGATGTGTAGATTAAAGTTTTCCATCCAAATTTGGGAAGTCTTCAATTATTATTTCTTTAAATATTTTTTCTGTACCTTTCCCTCTCTTTTTCTGGGACTCACAGTATGCATATTGGTACATTTAACTCATGAGACTCTAAGGCTCTGTTCACTTTTCTTCATTCTTTTTTCTTTCTGTTCCTCAAACTGGATCAACTCAATTTACCTATGTTTCAAGTTCACTTATTCTTCTGCCTACTCAAATCTGCTTTGAGCCCCTCTACAGAAATTTTCACTTCTGTTAGTGCACTTTTCTACTCTAGCATTTCTATTTGGTTCTTTTTCAAAACACATAATTTCTATTTCTTTATTAATTTCCTCAATTTTCAGACATAATTCTCATATTTTCCTTTAGCTATTTAGTCATTGTTTCCTTTAGTTGACTGGATATATTTAAATATCTGATTTAAAGTTTTTGTCTAGTAAGTCCAATATCTGGACATTTTCAGGGACAGTTTCAGGGAAAGTTGACAGTTTCTCTTTTGTGTATTGGCCACATTTTCTTGTTCCTTTGCATTTCTTGTAATTTTTTTGTTGCTGAGTGTGGCCACTGAAGTTTATGCTCAGTTAGCTTAGAGGTCAGCTAAATATTGGACACAGATTTCCTTAAAAGCCTGGTACCAAAGAATCTCTGTCATTTCCAAGATGTTCTGTGTTCATGTTGGGTATACTTTCAACACTTAGCCAGGCAATTTACAACTCTGGCTTAGCATTCAATTCCTGATTGCACAGAGACTCAAGATCAGCCAGAGGGGTGAACTGAGGGCTCTGTAAGGTTCTTCTTGAACATGTACACAGCCCAGGGCATTCACACAGTCCTACACATCCACATGGCCTTCTAGATTCCCAGAAATATATTAGAGCTTTCCATAGACCCCTATGGAATAAAATATTTCCCCATTTTTTAAGTTTTTTTGCCAAACTTGTTGTATGTCACAATTGTTTTCATTGCCTCAGGGTGCTGTGATGGTAAATAATCACCACAAGTTGTTTTAGAAAAATGCCCCCAGGGAAAAGGCTGTTTGCACTGGGTGATCTCTAAGTGAGATCAGATAAAGACAAGGCTTATGAGTAGGGTTTTCTAGGGAAATGCTAGACAGATCAAAAAATGACAATTCTCTTAGAATGGATCTTTGAATTAGTTCCAATGATGTTCTGCCCTTCCAGTAGGTAGGCTGCGGTTTTTAAGGCTACCATGAAGCTGAGGAGAAGGAGGTGGGAATAGGGCAAGTTGACACACTATAATACTCACTGTTCTTACTAAGATTTAGCCAGTTTTTTTTTTTTTTTTGGTCAATAAATACTCCCCAGATTGTTGCATACCTTTGGTTAATTTCCATAGTTCTGAAAAAGTTGATTTTGACAAATTTTGCCAGTGTGCTCATCACTTTTATGGAAGAGAGAATATTCAGAGTCCTTACTCTGTCATTCGCAATGACATTACTACCTTTCTCTTTTTGCAACCCCCAATCCCATCATCAGCCTTTGAGATAAGAAGTGGTAGCTACCCTAATGTAGGCATGAAGATACTTAAGTACTTTTCTTCATAATCTTGTACTTTCTAGCCCTGGCATTTCAAAACTACCCAAGTGAAAAACAAATATGTTTAATAGTGTTGTTTTAGGAATCATTTCTACTAAATTTAAATCAAATGTAGAAAGCAGAAAAGAGGGCTATATAAAAGGAATGTGTTTTTTGCTCATTTACTCTCATCTCTAAATTGCCACAGTTTCCTGCAAGTGTTCCACTACAGATTTTCATGGTTCTAAGACTGAATGCTTGCATGTCACCAGTGCTCTTTCACAGCCATGATAAAGACTCCTTCCCAACTACCATTTCCTAATGGGTAGACAGAAATGTGGTTTCCCACATTTACATCTAATTATAATTTAGAATCATTTTCTTCTGATGCAGAAGAGAAATGAAAAAGCATGTCTTGGTTGTTAAATAGGTCTGTTAATCTACTTCGGAATACTGACTGAAACTTTATGATAGCTTCAGGGTGAAACTTTTTTTTTTTTTAATTATTGTCTAGTTTTAAAAACTCCTCAAGTTATTTAGCAGCCATCATTCTTCACGCAAAAAATAAAACACTCTGCATTCCTAAGAAGTATTCTTTATTTAATCTACACACAATTCATTTAAATCTCTACTCTGAAAACAAAAACGCATCACTGAAAACTAAATCTTCTAAGGAAACAATTAGGATGATGAACAAGGATGGAAAACTTGACCCTAACAACCAAATATAATTTAAGGAGGCTTATTAATTGAATACTGAAAATATTCATGAATGATCTTCTAGTGGGCATGCCTAACATTGAAGTTCGGAGGGGGAAATGGTTCTATTAGCTCAATAGCCAAAAAGACTATGATGGGAAATAAACCACTGTATATAGTGGAAATGGCAAAATCAACATGTTTCACACTGTGTGAGAGTTGCTGTTTCATCCTTTGTTTCACATTTGCAATTGTCTACTTTACATTCTCCACGGTAACTCTAAGCCACTTAGTCCAACTGAGAAAACACAGCAGAACAGGGTGGAGAAGGTACTTATGCCCTGGTCCTCAACCCCTGTGAATACCAGTGAAATAATTTTTTAAATAGTTATTCTTCAAGGATTCACTAATGAAGCTGTTACACTTATATCACCTCCTGGTTTCACATGGAAGCTATGTTGGTTTCTGATCTGAAACCTTAAGAAGTTTCCTAAAGACCTATTTTAATAAAATAGTGTGGCAGTATAGGAGGGTAGTTGAGTGAAGGCTTTTAACTTAGAGGGCCTGGGTTCAAATCCTTGCTCTGCCACTATTTAAAGTGACTTGGGTAAGTACTTTAACTGTTCTGTGCCTCAGTTTCCTCAAATGTAAAAATGGAGACTGTTTTCCTATTATAAGGTTTTTGTAAATTGTAAATGAGCTAACACATAAAAAGCACACAAAACAGTACCTGACACATTAAGCATTCTGTGTTAAGCAATCATCAAAAAGAGATCTTTCTTACTAACCAATCTGGTTGTAAATAACTTCTTTATGTTATTCTAAATAATGTTACCTTTCATTTTTCATGTTCCCTTTGACATTATTCACTCATTCAAAAAATCTTTACGAGCATCTTGTTTGTCTTTAGCAGTGGTGATACAATACTGAATAAGACATGGTCGCTGACCTCTGGCAACATCTAGTCCCATTAAAAGAATAGATGTGGCATAGCTGTGTCATAAATGCTACAACAGACATAAGTAGATAACTTTGGGGGCACAAGAGTCGGAGAAGCAAATGTTGTCTGACTGGAATAAGGAAGGTTTCAGAGATAGAGAGAAATCTGAGATGGATTTTGAAGCACTTGAAGCATTATCCATCCATAGAGAGGAGTAGTTTTGAGGCCGAGCATTCGGCTGGAGCATCGATGGGTGACAAGGCTGTAAAGCTGCTTATGTGCAGGACTCTGCACCCCGCCTACTGAACCGCACACTTTAAAATGGTAAAAATGGTAAATGTTATGCTATGCATATTTTACCACAATAAAACTGCACTCCCAAGGAATACGGGCAATCTTTTCACTTACATTGTTGGTGGTGCTTTTCAGTTACTATGATAAAAAAAAATTCCTTTCCTGGCCAGGATGGTGGCTCATCCCTGTAATCCCAGCACTTTGGAAAGCCAAGGTGGGCGAATCACTTGAAGCCAGAAGTTTGAGCCCAGCCTGGGCAACACAGTGAGACCCTGTCTCTTAAAAACAACAACAACAACAAAAAAAAAACCTAAAAAAAATTCCTTTCCTATGCTTAAATTCTCTTCATGTTTGACCCCACTGGAAGAACTATTTTCTGTAGAATAATTCTACTGAGCATTGCCAAACTTTGTAATGAGGCTATCCTACGTGTGACTGACTCAGTGCGTGGCATGGGAGAGGAGGTGACCACTAGCGGACCACAGTGAGTCACAGGAAGGAACATGAGAGTAACTCTGATCACCTACACCAGCTGCTCTTATCCCTGGCTGCACTGTCTCATCATCTCAAGACTTAATTTAAAAAATAAAAACCAACCAACCCACTCCCCACACACTCAAAAACCAGACCCCACACCCAGAGACTGTATGATCAAATTGATCAAAGGTGGAGCCCAGGTGTGGGTATTTTCCAAAGCTCCCTTTAAGTCTTACGTGTAGCCACGCTGAAACCCACTGAGTTAGACTCTCCTTAGAGAGCTCTCTGGAGTACAACTCGGCATCCCCGCTTTTTAATTTCACCATTAAGAAATGCTGACAATGTTGTCTCAGAAGCAGTTAGAAGGTTTAACTTTTAATTTTGATAATCCTTAAGCTAGAAAAGAAAAACATGCTAAGATTCATGAATTCAGTAAACATTTGTTCAGGCTGCTACCATCAGGGTGTGCCCGGCCTGGAGATGCGGGGAGCCGGAACCCTCTCCAGCGGCCTCGCGGGCTAGCCGAGGTAGCGGGGGCAGGAAGGACACTGATGCGCGCGCCACCGCGCGGACAAGTGCGGAAGCGCAGGATGCTGTCCAGGGGAACAGGTGGGAGGGGCAGCTACGCTGGGTGAAAAATCAGGAAAGACTTCTCAGACAAAGAATTCCTACATCACTGGTGAGCAGGGCAAAGTAAACGGAAATCATCCTGGCCAACAGGGGAAGACAAACTGACATTCCATATTCTAGGCTGGAGCGTAGCGTGTGCCACTCTTGATTTACTCAGGCCCATCAACCAGCTGACCCCAGCGGCTGGCCGTGGTTGAGGGATTCGAAATTGAGGCGGACTGACGTGCAGAGTATTTGGGGTAAGTACGGCCACTCAGGGAGCCCAGGACGAATGCCTGCTACTTTAACCTCTGAAGCCGGTGCAGAGAACTGTGTGGTAGTCACAGCTGCCGACCTGCGCGCCAAGGCGACTGGCATGTGTATCAGCACCCAGGTTAGTGGTGCACAGCAATAATCCTTAATCCTAATTATTTACACTGCAGAATAGTCTATTCTGCAGTCTCTTTAATAGATTCCAAATGAAAACTATACCTACAGATGCTCTCCTAAGGACTCGTAGGAAAGTCAAAGTGGTAAAAAGGGCATTTCTCCCCCTTGTGACTTTATTAGAAAACATGAGAGTCATTCTTTTCAATCCTTCCCCATGTGCCATGAGTAATTTGTGCAACGAATACATGTCTCATGTTCCACACGGACTCACTTATCTACAGAGGCAAGCTGGAACTTAACTGCACAAACACTTCGTGAATCTAAATGCCACAAATGGCATTTTCTTTTGAAAGCTTAAGTGCTTTCATTTGTTTAGTTTTTCAGCTGGGAAATTATAAAAATGAGCACATATCTGCTCCTAACAACTCTGTAATGATTTTTTTTTTTTTGGTTTTGATTTTCTCTTGTTGATTACTCTCTTTTGGGGTATTTCATCTAAAGCAAGGGCTGGTGTTTATCTCAACGTGCCGTCCAGCACGCTGCACCAGTTCGTCGAATGTTAACAAGCACAGGTCTGCCAGCCAGGAGAGAAATGAAGTTCACCAGGTGCTCAAAGCAGAGTTTACATGTTCTTAAGTATTACCTTTAAGAGTAATTTGAAATGGCTTTGTGTGGATGCAGATTCAAGCATTCACAGGACAGTGGGACCTTTTGCATGTATCCATTCTCATTTGAACCTCACCGTAACCCAGAAGGCAGGTGATAGGATCCCTAACCTACAAGTGAGGACAGGAATTTCCCTAGATCTTCAGGTTGTACAGCCTGCTTGTGTCTGAGTGGACCTGGGGGTCAGAGATTCTCCTGTCCCACAGGTGCCTGCGTGGACCTGACCACTATGATAATCAGTCAATCAAAGCACTGATCCAATTCATCTAAAATGTGTGAGGCAACTGAACGCAAGGAGAGTCTGATCTTGTTTCTTGGTTAAGAGACATAACATTCACGGAATGTCCATAATGTTCCACTGGATGCTTTGTATATGATGTCTTATTTTGTGAAGAATTTCATTTTTCCTATTCTGCAAATGAAGAAAATAGAGGCTCAGAGACTAAGAACTCGGTCCCTTGGCTATAAGTGGGTGAGTTGAGGTTCGAGGCAAGTTGGGAGGCGCCTCTGTAGACATGCTGATCTGATGCTGAATCCCAGCTCTACCGCTTCCTCACTGTGCTGCCCTGGGCAAGCCGCCTAGCATGAGCCTCTGGCTCTTTATGTTTACATGTGGATAATAAAACGAGCATATCCTTCACAGAGCTGAATGAGGATTAAATAAGCACATAAAGTACCTATGAATGCCTGACGCTGGTAAGTGCTCAGAAACAGTATATAATTACTGAGTCTGTTGGACTTCCCTGATATAAGGGAAAACTTTAGATTTTCAAAAATTTTAATCCTGAATGTTTTATTCCACTGAAAGCTGGAAGGAACTCCAGTATGTAAATGCAGGGCTGTTAGAACTGAAGTGGGATGGAGCCCTGGAACCCCTCTCCCCACCTCCCCAGGAGCCCGTGAGGGGCTCTGTGGATCCTCCCACTCCACCTCTGCCCCGCCTAGCCCCATCTCCAGCTGCTCCAGAGAAAGCTCCCTCATCATGAGCACTCAGACGCACGGGCACGCCTCATCCTACACACCGCCTCTACCCAGCCCAGCCCTGCCACAGCACACGTTCTCAGCCAAGCCTCTGGGATGCACTTCATTCTGGAAATGGGTAAGAAATGAGCAGCAGGCTTGCCTATCGTCCCCAGACTCTACCATCATCCCTGCAGGTCTGTAAGTTGTTAGGACAGAATTACCGCCCCCTGCCAGCTGCGATCCTCTCCCAGTGACAATCACACTGCACTGACCTAAGGACAAAGTCCCAAGCTGGTCCCCAAACCCTGCACTAAAAGGCACTGCAAGACACATCAAATCACCCTACTGAGAACATTCAGTAACTTTATCTTTCTCATACAAAACGTTCATGCATGGAAAACAGCACACCTAAATCACAAACGACTCCCAAGTGACAGGAAGGTCATTCCTTCCCTTTTCTTGCAGTATTTATATTCACAAAGCAAGGAAAAACTGTGACAGAATTTTGACTCTGATCATTTGGCTTTGACGGTCATCTGATCCAGGTTGGGCTGAAGTTTATCACAGCACCACCTACCAAGAAATGGTTTGCCGAGTAAATTAACCCAGGCAAAATTCCTTGTCAAAGAAGACCCTGTACAGCTGTTATTTCCACGTCCCTTCAGAGAGCCCGCAGAAAGAGAGTTTTAATGATCTGCCTAGAATTATTCCTTGGCCCTCTCCAATTCCACAGTCATCAGTTATAATCATTAAAAAAAATGTTTGCCCGGTAACCTGGCAGCGAGGATAGACACTCTGGATAGGGCAATCACGCAGCCCCGCCTGCAGGCTGCGGCTGTGGCAGGCCTGGGACCAGGGCTGGACACGGAGCAGAGGACACCACGGCCCCGGCTTGTCTGCAGGAGGCTGCGTTCTGGGTAGGTGGGCGCGGGGCTGGAGGAGCGCCAGCAAGGGCAGTGAGAGATACAATGTCACTGTGCTGGGTGCTGTGGAGCCTGAGGGCACGGGGGTTATGACCGGGTGGAGGGTTGTCAGCACAGGCTTCCCTGAGAAGGTGGCCTGAAGCTGAGACTTGAAAGATGAGCAGGGCTGAGCCAGGAGTGAAGCCGACAATGTGCTGGAGGAACTGACCTTTGCCCCCAAAGACTGAGTAGAGGAAGCGAGGCTGGCAGGGTGGGCAGGACTTGGCAGGCGAGAGCTGCGAGCAAGGGACGGCCATAGATCTAGTTTGCATTCCCGAAAGATTCCTCCTGCTTCTCGGCAGAGTGGGCGCTGGAGAGGGCAGGTGCGGATGCAGGAGGCCCGGCCAGGCGCCATCGCTGTCCTCCTCCTCCCCAGCCCCTCCAAACTCCACAGTCTTCCTCCAGGAAAACATAGCCACAATGAATCCAGAGCCTGGAAACTTCAGTCAGGTAATGTGATTTTCCCCCCTAATACGCAGACTCTTATTTTTACCCAACTGGTGCTCTGAATAACGGAATGTTCTAATTACGCCGGATCACCATATCTTCTGCACATAAATTACAACTCAAAGGATAATACAAATTACACCAATTAAAACTAAACCAAACTTAAACGTAATACATCGGTTATCACCATTCTCTACAACAGAAAAGGTGTTAAAAAGATCTAAATGTCTGCTGATTTATAAACATAATTTGAAAAGGCTTGTTACAATTTTATAGGTCCCTAATAGCTGTGGTATTTAAGACGTCCTCTCCCCTCCCCCAGCCCATTACCCTGTACACGGATGGCCTAGCCGCCCTCGCCCTTGCATCTTGCATCTGCCACCATGTGGTTTCCAAACCGTGTTTCTAATTGCATCAGTCCTCTACTTGAAAACTTTCAGACTCTTCAATATCCATGGGGATGAAGACAAATGTCTCATCCCACAATCAGCCCTCGCCATCCGACTCAGCTTGCCCTTCCCCTCTCAGGGCCCTGAGAGCTACACACACCCTGGATTTCCCAGTCCCAGAACACACTCCCGCCCAGGACCCTTGCCTGTCCTGTCTGGGTCTAGCATTGAAGGTGCCTGTCTGATGCTAGCTCGTCCACACACCTGTC